>CAXKVB010000100.1:0-263879 GCA_964057195.1 Orthosia cruda | reverse complement strand
CCGTCGTCAGTGTTTCGTCGTCGTCGTTTGGTGTTATAAATGGGCAATGACTAACGAGTTGCAGACTGTGGTTTCCCAACTCAGACAGGCACTTTACTATGTGTATAAAAATCATCACTGCTGCTTCCAAAATTATTAGAAGGAAATTGACTATCTTATCATAAAAATTCAAAGATACGTGACTTTCACCAACACGCGCTGGGGCCGCTCGGTGGATTACGACCTAATCCTCAAGTTTTATTTTTAACTTTACCTTATGCGTCATACCTGAAACAATACACTCCACGCAGAGTCAGCAGTGTCTCAGCAGTGAAAACAATACAGACTAAAGTAACGTTTCAATAATATCATTTTTAAGTATATGCACCTCTTGCAATGATTTTGATTACTACCTGTTTGACAAAAAAACAGCCAAATGTTACATTCAAAGGATAAACCAACCGTCTTGAGAAATCTACTGGTTCCAATTTACAATCCAGTTAACAGTTCTACATATACATGATTGGATGCCAGACCGCGTTCACACATGAAGTGCATCTAGTAATAGTTCTGGGACACTTCAATGCTTTAAGACAGTTTACTGCGTATCCATATGGGTATTGAAATGGCTGACGTAGAATATTGCAAACCTTTGGCAAGATGGATGTGTGACTTTATTTGATATTAGTTTATCTTGTTTTCAGTAAGAAATAAGTAGAGTTTTTTATCATTTTGTTTTAATTTTATGTTCCACCTTTTTACTTTTACCTGCTGCTGCAAAATGAGGTGCAACATTTGTGTTAAGAAAAAGTAATAAACTGATAGACTAACTTGTTGTATGTGAGATGCATAAGACCGGTCGATGTTGCACCACGTGGGGGAAGTTTATGGTATGCGATCATTCGGTTTGAAATAATGATGATAGACTAAACGTGACATTTTTGTGCCATCACAAAAGTGATTTCCTGCTATCGATATACAGCTATCTTAAAACTATACGGTTATCGTGTTCGACAATTAATAATCCAATAGAATGAAAAGGATGTTTGGTACTTAGACGTAATTCGAAAAAATAAATAAACGTAATACCTTTTTGTCAGTTCAACACCTTTCAAAATCGACACCTGATAATAAAATTAACTCGCAAAATTTAATCAGCCTTTCAAATGGTAGGGCCTTAAACCAAACACTTCAAAGACCGTAGACCTATTGATGTAACTATAAAATTAGATTCGCTAATCATTTATAACGCGGTCGATAAAATGAAATGATGATACATCGCTAACACACGGTTATTCTGATTTTAACAGCATGTAGTAGTAATAGTAGGGACTCCCGTTTCCGAACTTAGACTCCCATTTGGTCCATTGAGCGTGGGGGTACTGGCTAACATAGCCAGCCTAGCTCCGTCCAAAAGCACAGAAGCTTCCTGGGTGTTTCACAGGCTTCACGGAGCGACCTCACTGTTCCGAGGATTTCTTCGCGTTGAGATGCACGGCCTCGCATTCCAGGATTACGTGGATATGTGCAACAGAATGTATTTTCATGCAAAACGATAATCACTATTTAACACTAACTCATATAAATAAGGAATTGAGTAAGTAGAATAACTGGTTTGTAACGCTCATATTTTTTTTATTGCTTGCGCTTGACCACTATCTCACCTGATGGTAAGTGATGATGTGGTCGAAGGTGTAGCACGCTTGCCTCAGCTTGCCTTATTTTCAAACATTCTTGTCCCAAAACCAAACCAATATATTCGTTGATTTCGGCAATACTGTTACCCCACTATCACGTCCAATATTGGTGCGATACTTGTCAGTCAACGCCCGAAAACAATGAAACAAGTTTCAGTGATATTCTAGTAGCAAAAATGCTGCTACTTCATCCATTCTTTATTAATCTCATTAATGAAGCCGACTTGTCCTTTTTATTGATGGTATAGTAGGGTATTTATTTATATATTTTATTTTATTACTTAAGAAAACTTACAACTAAGATACAGATAGTAGACAGTTATTGAAGGAAGGAAAATTAAAAGTTTTCACAGACAATAATAGGGTAGCACAAAAAACAGTAGACAGTCAAGAGAACGTAAGAAATAAGTACACGTAGAGAATGAAAGAAGAGACCGAACAAGTTTCAGTGATCTTCAAAGAAGTTATTACATAACACTTTTTAGTTGCCAATGTGATAAGCATTATTCAGAAAGCCCGGTTAATTTAATTATTTCAATAGTTTTTATCATATTGGCCACTTTTCAAATTGCGCGGGCATTATGAATAATGCCGTATTCATCACTTGGTCTAAAACAGACATACCATATCACATTATGACTCAACTTAATGAGCAAAATACCTGACGCGTGAGATAGGCGGCAATGCTTTTCAATTTTGAGCTACTTACGCAAATTACAACTGAGCGTCATTTCCAGTGGGCAAAACACCACTCAAATTGAAGAGGTAAATGTATTTACTTAATTTCATATTCCCGTATCCACGTAGTTAAAATCAGGCATCGTTCTGTGAGCAAAATGCTAAAATTGTAATATTTGCGGCAATGTTGCAATTAAGCTTTCTTTATTTTATCAATTGTACGTTATTTAACAGTTCTCAGAATCAGTATTATGATAAGATTAAATTTAAAATGCGAAGTAACTCAATATTTGCAGTTTTCATGTCATATGATTAACTGAACATCTATCCTGATTTTAACCTCTCAGCTGCGACTAGTACCAATTGGTAGCAATAAACGCTTAATACCATGCGGGCCCAGAGCAGGTTGCTGGTTGTCAAATGTCTTCGAATTTCTGGTTCTAGTACATGCCGGTGTCCTTACGATGTTTTCTATCACCGTTTTTGGAGCAGTGGTGATGGAATCATTTTCATTTTCTGCCTGGGTTCAAACCCACGACCTACGACACGTATGTCGGGGCTGTTACCACTGGGCCACCAATGCTCTTAGTCGAGGCCGTTATCATCTTTACCGCGATATTACTAGTTTTTTACAATCTATAATTCTGTCTGCAGCACTAACGATTCTTACCCCCATCACATCAATAATGTGGGGGGATAGCTCAGGGAGCTCAAACGATAAAATCAACGCTAAAACTGATGACTCTTATATAGCGATTGCAAGGTTTTTGACAGAGAAAGACTATCATTGGCACACATATGAGAACAAACAGGCTAGGCCAATAAGAGTTGTAGTGAAAAAGTTACATTCTTCTTGCCAGCCAGATCGAATCAAAGATGATTTAATATCGCAAGGTCTTAAAATAGAAAAAGTTGACCACAAGCTTTGAGCGTTGAGCTGGAAGACTAAAGAACCGCTCAATATGTTAGTACTTTCATTTCATAATGACGAGGATGTCAATAAAATCTATGCAACAAAGCACATTTTAGGGTGTAAAATTGAAATTCACCCTCTAAAAAATCCGAAACTCATTCCACAGTGTAAGAGATGCCAGGCATATGGGCATACTCATAAATACTGTAAAAAAGAGCCAAGGTGTGTAAAATGCACTGGCAAGCACCTTACAGCCGAATGTATTAAATCTCCGCAAGAGAAACCGAAATGCGTCCACTGTGGCTTACCCCACCCAGCCAACTACAGAGGGTGTGAAGTAGCCAAAGAGATGCAAATGATGAAAAATAAAAACATAAAAAAGAAAATTGTTGTGCCAATAGCCCAACAGTTTTCTACAATAGGGAATCCTGACCAACACACACGGATAGAAGGTGTCCTGTCAACGATTAAATCTGTTCAAGCCACCAAAAGTATTTCCTATGCTCAGGCTGCAAAACAAGGCACACAACCATCAAATCTAGAAGATAAGATAAATCAGATTTTAAAGTGTATTACTACATTTGACAAACGACTAGAGAAGTTAGAATCCAGCACCAAATCAGCTGCTCTTAATTATAATAAATGACTAATACACTAAAAATAATGGCGTGGAACTCGAATGGGCTCCTCAAACATCAGAATGAGTTACAGGCAGTCCTAGACACATAAAATATAGACGTGTGTTTAATCTCTGAAACGCACTTCACTAAACAATCTTTTATTAAATTTAGAGGATACAAGATATATAATTCGCTTCACCCTGACAACTCTGCCAGAGGAGGTAGCGCGGTTATAATTAAAGAAAACCTTAACCATTACGAGCACAGTAAATTTGAAGAACCAGACATTCAAGCTGTGGCAGTATCAGTCAAAACCAAATTTTGTCACGTTTCCATAGCAGCTATATACTGTCCTCCAAGGCACATGATAAGAAAAGAGCGATATTTGCAATTCTTTGAAGTTTTGGGTCAAAGATTCATCCTAGGCGGTGATTTTAATGCCAAGCATACGCATTGGGGATCACGACTGACTACAACAAAGGGAAGACAGCTCTTAAATGCAGTTAGAGACAGAAATTGTGAAGTTATGAGCACTAGCAAACCAACATACTGGCCAACTGATCATCAGAAAATACCTGATCTCATAGACTTTTTCATATGTAAAAACATATCCACCAATTATGTTAGTTTGGAGGAAGAGTTTGTTATGAATTCGGATCACTCCCCGATTATACTAAGACTTAGTCAAAAATTCTATTAAGAGAATACCATTTAACTTTGGTTAACAAGTCTACAGACTGGGACAGCTTTGCGCTTGATCTAGATAATATAATCGACCTAAAAACTCCATTACAAAATCCGGATCAGCTTGACTCAGAAGTAAATAAGTATGTTGTTAACATTCAACAATGTGCTTGGAACAACACTCCACAGTTAAAACAAAAATATAAGGGGCATATCTATCCCAAAGATATTTTGCATTTACTATCAGAGAAAAGAAAGCGCTGGCAGCAAACAAGGTGCCCGCGGGATAAAACACTTTTAAATAACCTTACTAAACAATTAAAGAGGAAAATTATACAATTTGAGGATGAAACTCTGAACTCCAAACTTGTACAGCTAACAAACGACCAATCAACGGACCAATCCTGTACTTGGTTTACACATGTTGTTGGGGATTTATATCCAGGATTATTTAAATAAAAGGCTTCCGATGATTTTAGAGCTATATTCCGTGCAAAGACATGTTGATGAAGAAGAAAAAAAACAAAAGTTGTACAGAGATGTAGGTAAATAAATTCATAACATGCTATGCGTTCAGGCAATGAGACGTGGTTTGTGCATATTGCTAATTAAAACAAGAAGGCGTTACAGTAATAACGTTAGTATTCTAAACATCCCCCCGGGCGTTGAGAGATCGTCTCTCAACCAGAATCCTCTGAGTGAGATAGAGGTAACGGGCAGATCTTGCTGAAAGCTCGCCAAACCACTCCACGTGTCGTCTTGATATCAGCGACGCGGCTGATACCGTCCTGTCCAGGGAAAACTGCCGTGACTCGGCCCAATCGCCACTTCAAAGGAGGTAGATTCTCATCCTTAATGAGCACAAGAGTGTCCTTTTCTAATGGCTTAGTGCAGGATCGCCATTTCACTCGCTGCTGTAGCTCTGAGACGTATTCTTTGCTCCAACGGGACCAGAAATGCCGACGCAGTTGCTCTATCCTCTGGTATCTGGTCAAATATGTCACGGATCGTTCCTCAAGGTTAGGTGCAGGTAGTGCTGTCAGTGGCCGTCCTATTAGGAAGTGTCCTGGTGTTAGCGGCGACAAATCGTTGGGATCCGATGAGAGTGGTGTTAGTGGGCGAGAATTGAGTAAAGCCTCTATTTGAACTAACACGGTGTTCAATTCCTCAAATGTAAGATTACAATTTCCCAGTACTGTCTTTAAATTATACTTTGTAGATTTAATACCGGCCTCCCAAAGACCTCCAAAGTGAGGAGCATAAGGAGGGATAAAATGAAAATTAATTTCTTCATTTGCTAAATCACTGGACAACGAACTGCAATTACGCTTTATGAATTGGCCAATTTCGTGATATGCTCCAACAAACGAGGTCCCATTATCAGAGTAGATGTGTTTAGGTTTTCCTCTTCGCGACACGAATCTACGAAGAACTGATAAAAAAAATGTTGCTTGTTAAATCACCTGCCAACTCGATGTGTACCGCCTTAGTCGTGAAACATACAAAAAGAACAACGTAGACTTTAGTAAGACGACAACCACGTCCTTGTCTAGTGGCTGACATAATCGGTCCAGCGTAATCCACACCTACAGTTTCAAAGGGGTAACCCCCGGGAATCAAACGCTGCTGTGGTAAATTACCCATGAGAGGAGAGACTACCTGATCTTTCATACGACAGCATAAAATACATTTATTATAAATTAATTTAGCTAAACGTCTACCACCAATCGGCCAATAATTGTCTCTAATGGACGCTAGTAACAGTTGCGGCCCAGCGTGCATAAGTTTTTTGTGCATAAATTCGAACAACAATTTTGTGACAATATGAGTGGACTGTAATAATAAAGGATGTTTTTTGTCGTAACAAAATTGTGAATTTTCGAGTCGACCTCCGACACTCATTAATTTATGTTCGTCTAGAAAAACTTTGAACTTAATCCATGCACTCTTTTTTGGTTAATCTTTTTTATTTAACAAAAGTGTGAATTCTGGAAATGAGTCCTTTTGCGAGAGCCTTATAATAAAATTTAATGACTGCATCAATTCGTCAGTGCTGAGAAATTGATTTTTAGGTGACCCCTTTTTGGTGTAATTAGTTATAAATCTCAAAACATATGCTACTTAACGTTTAAGAGTAGTAAAATTTGAAAATCTATTATATTCTATAACTGGTATTGGACTTGCGGTTGTAACAACTAACGAAACTTCGGACCGAATTTCAGGAAGTTTTTCTTTTGGTACTGTAGGATTACTAGGCCATTTCGAGATGTCGTATCTCAAGAATTCAGGGCCTGACCACCACAAATCTAAAGATTGCAAAAGACTTACATCTGTACCGCGTGATATATGGTCAGCTGGGTTTAAATTTGTAGGGACGTGCCTCCAGGTGCATGCAGCTGTCTTGTCCAATATTTCCGCGATGCGGTTGCGCACAAACGGCTGTAATTTATTTGGTAACATCTTCAGCCAGCCTAATACTACCGTCGAGTCAGTCCAAAAAGTGACAATTCTCACTTGAGCTCTAAGAGCGTGAATCACCTTTCCGTAAAGACGAACACCAACCAACACCGCGCAAAGCTCAAGCCTTGGTATCGTAGTTGGTTTAATTGGAGCTACTCGGCTTTTGGGTGTAACGTACTAGGACATCAGCATCATCACTTGTACTTCGATCATATAGACATGCACCGTATGCAATTTGAGATGCATCACTAAATATATGCAGATCTATGTCTTGATACAAGTCACAAAGTACAATCCGTGGAATACTTAATTTATTTAACATTGGTAAGTCACGTATAACATTGGACCAAATTTTTAATATTTCAGATGGCAACTGATCATCCCATCCCAATTTATGTACCCAAAGTTTTTGCATGACAGTTTTCATAACAATAATATATGGAGCCAATAGACCTAGCGGATCAAAAATCTGAGAAATTATAGAAAGTATCCCGCGTTTTGTCATTATATTAGTAATATTGGGATGAATCGAATAACATAACGTGTTGGGCTCAGTCTGCCAGCTCAGACTTAAAGTTTTGCAGGGTTCTGTTGAACCAATGTTTAAGCTTAATGAAGAACGATCTGTATGATCGGAAACCACTTCAGAACTATTTGATTTCCATTTACGTAACGGCAGTCCAGCTGAAGCCAGTTCTGCTGTTACCTTATGACGTATTTCAAGGACCTCATCAATTGTATCCCCTCCCGAAAGCAAATCATCGACATAAAAATCATGTTTTATGATAACAGCAATTTTTTTGTCGGTGCAATCGAGCCCTACCTGTCTAAGACACCTAGTGGCAAGATACGGTGCGCTAGCGGTACCGTACGTAACCGTATTTACCTGGTAGGCTACCATAGGCTTCGAGGGAGCCTATGGTATCCCGTCATACATAATCCCGTCATAAGATCTGTTGTAGATGCCTGTCATCTGGATGTACTAGTACCTGTATAACGTAATGTTGGTGAAGGTGGCCACTATAAGAAATGTCAGTAGTCAAAAGGTTCAAGTACCCAAGAGGTCCCAGAAAACATCTGCACCTATAATTAAGTCCACAGGAGATGGTGCATGAAAGTGCGGATCAGCTAAATATAAATTACTCGGAATATTTAATTCATTAAGATCCAACTGTCGACAAGGCTCTTCACCAGTAATGGAAGGTAAGATAAAACAGTAAATACTTTTAGAAAAGTTTTCATTTAATGATTTTATTGGCACGCAACACATTTTACCTATTGGTGACTTAGAATTATTTATACCCATCAGTGACTCGCTAACTTTAATAGTCAGTAAATTTAATAAATTACAGAATTTTTCTGTTATAAGGCACGACGTACTGCCACTGTGAAGAAAGGCACGACCGAGATATTCGTGGTTATTGCCATCATAAACTTTTAATAATGAAGTGGCTAAAAGAACTTCTCCTTTAGTGTGTACATTCGTCGTTACTTGTGCCGATGGTGTTACGTTATTATTGGCCAATGGTTCAGTAGCTTCACCGCTGTCATCACGGTCACCAATAGTACTGGATGGTTTAATTGTCGACTTAGCTTTGACATCTGTAACATGAACAAGTGTGTTGTGCTTGCGCTTACACACTTTGCAACCATTTGATTTACAATGATTGGCATAATGACCTGTGCGGAAACAATTAAAACATATTTTATATTGTGGTAGTAACTCTAACCTCTGTTCATTACTAAGTCCTAAAAATTGTGAACAGTTACTGAGGTTGTGTTCACCTCGACATTTCGGCCACGATTTCATAGAACTAGAACCAAAATTAGGCCGACTATTTGATGTGCTGGTCACAGACACCATGCTTTTATGTTTATTGTTAGGATTAGAAGAATTATTATTTGAGTTATTTTGCGACATTTCAATTGTTTCCAATAAGTCTGAACGATTTCGCAATAAACCAAGAAGTATTTCTAATGTCATTGACTTTTCTTTATCTAAACTACCTTTAAATTATTCTCATTCACGAAAACTTTTAGAATCCAACTTATTTGTGACAATATGAATTAAGAGCGTGTCCCAATGATCTGTTGGTTCTCCTAATGATTCCAATGAACGCAAGTTCCTGTTTACAGAATCAATTATACGTTTTAAAGTAACAGATGACTCCTTCCTAATTGTTTCGAGATTAAATAATGCCGTTACATGATTTTGTATTAAAATCCGCTTATTGTCGAAATGTTCACACAATATTTTCCAGGCGACAGAGTAATTACTGGCAGAAAACTCTATAGATTGAATCACCACAGCAGCTGAACCCTCGAGAGAAGCCCTAAGGTAATGGAATTTATTGACGTCGTCAATTTCATCATTAAAATGTATCAAACTAGAGAATGTGTCGTGGAACTCCAACCATTTTTCATAAGAACCACTGAACTTTGGCAGTTGTATGGTAGGTAATTTAACAAGCCTACGATTACGCGTTCGTGATGAACAGTTATCATTTTCCAACGGATCATCATCCTTACTTGGTTTTAAATTACGTGTAAGTAACTCTTGAGCCTTTGAAAAGATCTTGTAATATATGGATTCAAATTCGTTTCGCTCCTGTAGTTGACTACTGACGTCATCAACTAAACACTCCAATCTTAATTGAACCTCGTCAAATTGTGTAAATAAATTTTCCATCTTACCCAAACGTAGTTGCAATTCGCACACCTGTGACGGATTCAACGAATCTTCCAAATCATTGACCCAAAGCTTAACCTTAAGCTTAACCCAAAAATTTACCTAACGGAGGAGTCACATTTACAATTGAGGTACGACCCTTAAAATTGGAAGGTTTAAGTCTGCAAGTTGTGGCCGATCCGGCTAACATGTGGAGACTGCGTAGAGACCAGTCGACATGTGAGTAAGTCCTCGGCTTGAGGCATCGAATCGGGGAAATGTGTTCCTCTACCCCACTGCAGTAGACGATTTGAGCTCCCTGAGCTATCCCCTCACATTGGTTAGATTTATAAAAGACTAAGTTTAGCGGTTTCGTCCGGGTTTAATATCATGTAAAGTAAAGTATGTATTCCAAACATCCAGATTCGTTCAGTCATCATCAGCCCATTAATGTTCTCACTGGGTCATAATCCACCACGCGGGTCCAATGCTGGTTAGTGGATGTCTCATGTCTTCGAATTTTTGAATCTAGGACATGCCGGTTTCCTCACGATGTTTTCCTTCACCGTTTTGAGAGCAGTGGTGTTGAAATAATTTACACAAAGTAAAGCGCCTGCCTAGGCTCGAACCCACGACCTACTACTTGTAAGTCGCGACCGATACTACTGGGCCACCACTGCTTTGTACTTTCAAAAAGAACATCATTTATAAAAAATAATAAAAAAACACACAAGATTTTCTCCGCGGCTTCGCTCCTGTGGCCCACTATACAGGACCCGATTTAGGGATAAAAATAGCCTATGTCACTCAATAATGATGTAGCTTTCTACTGGTGCAAGCATTTACTTAATCGGTTGAGTAGTTATTGAGTTTATCTGATCGAAAAAATCTTTTTACAAAAAAGTACAACCGACTTCCAAATAAAAACACTACAATGAGAAAAATAACTTCAATTTCAGCAGTCGGTGTTCCTGTTTTCTTTTCTTTGTTTTTTAACACCGACTACCGAAATTGAAGTTATTTTTTACTTTGTCGTGTTTTTATTTGGAAGTCAGTTGTACATTATTGTAAATAAGTTTTTTAATTTTTTACTTTTTTTGTAGTAGTACTTAATGGACCAGTTCTATAGCCTAGGTACCTATAATGCCAAAAGTGATACCAGGATAGATTAACCCAATAACATGAAAATTAAACAAAATCGGTGGAATAAGAGTTTACCAAGGTGAACTGTTCACACCTGCGTACCCCTTTAGAGCGTACCAGTGTTATGTTATGTCATGAAATGGTGTAAACAATATACAGACATGCGATTGCAGGTATCCCGAGTGATTTTCCGTCATTTATTGAAGAGTTCTGATGTATATCTCCGAAGTATTTCAACAGTTCTTGATGAATTTTAGATGGCCACTTAACAGGCACCAGCTTCCAAATAAAAAAAATAATCATCAAAATCGGTTCCCTTAGTAAAAAGTTCTAACACACATTAAAAAATACATTCGAATTGATATCCGCCTCCTTTTTAGAAAGTCGGTTAACAAATAAATTTACAAACAATCAAATCATTCGTCTTTCTAATATTAGTTTAGATACTCGTAACATAGCACAATACCAAACCTATATTTTCCGAAGGGTTAAGCAGCGATTCACCCACATATCGCTAATTGTGTTGAAGTCCCATATAATATTGGCAACCCTATTGCTATGGACCGGGTATTTATTTTACACATAAAGCAAATGTACCAACTCAATTCGAAAGCTACCCATCAATACTCGCCCCGTACCATGGGCTGAACTAGGGTCTGACGCGAAAGGTCTCCACCGCAAATCACCTCCACGAGGACACTGCGTTGCTCCGCCCAAGCGGAGCAGAGCTTCACCGTATGCTCTACTGAGTCCTCCGGGCATTCTACACAATGGTGACACCCAGGTGTTTTCTGCCGCCTTTTCCTGAACAGGAACCTCCATGCCCGGTGAGGACCTGCGACAATATTGGTTAATCGCTAGAGAGAAAGATAAAGAAGAAGATGAATGATTTCGCCTGAGAAGATGTTTGCGCGCTCTAACTACGCTATTTTTCCCACGCATAGAGATGCCTAGTCCACCTACTTATCTTATGTCTCACTTTCAATATTTAAGTTCTTCTCACGCTAGGAATCTGCGTTCTTTCAACAATCTTCTCCTACTCTGTCCTTGTCATACTATACCTATCTACTGATTTTGTTCTCTTTCATTCATATTCAGTCTATTCTTCATTGGAACGCGCTTCCTCTCGAAATCAGGACGGCCACCAGTCTGTATGCTTCCAAGTGGAAATTAAGGTTTTATTAACAGCGGGGAGGAGGGCCATCTCGATTACTTATTGTTATTACTGTATTACATATATGTAGGAAATACTATGTTATTGTCAGGAAAGGCCATTATTGCATGGGTACTTTTCGGGCTAGGACTTAGACAAACGAACTTCTATGCTTGTATGTACCCAGGGTCACAACGAAACTACTCACCTTATGTATTAGAGGATAACGTAAACGACTTTCCACCAAGCACGTAGTTTGATCTACACGAACAATCGGTAACTCTTACTGTATTTCTCACGAATTCACAACAAAATCCAATCCGCCTTCTTCTTCCTTTATCTCCTGTACCCCACCTCTTGTTTGCACCAAAAACTTGTGCTTAGTGTTATGTCAAGTTGACATCTGTTAGAGTCGTTCAAAACCATATCTCTCTTCAGATTGAAATCTTTAGAAGTGCCGATATATATATGTTGGTATGTTTTATATAAAATATGTATGTATGCGTATTTTAAGCAATTTCTTATTTTATAAAGGTATTTACTTTTATCAAAAATATCCTTCGCAACTCAATATTATTGTAGCTGCAACCATACTTCCACACTTCTCGTGCTACGAATCTCGTTGCCCCGTAGCACGTATCTCGTAGCCCGGATTAGTTTGCTACGAACAAGTTTCCGGGGAGCTACGCAGCTATGTGTGCTTTTCGGGTTTAGGTTTAATACCGTTGTGTTAGGTTTGAACACTGATTTTCTTTTCTGATTGGGATTGCTTTTATGTCTGTAGTAAAGTTCGAATCGAGAGCTTGTAAACTAACTTTATATTGAATTAAAATAATCGTGCAATTAAAGCAATCGTGATCTACCCTAGCCGAACCTTGGTCTTGGGTGTCATGTGGAGTCTTTGTCCAGCCATGGTCGTGGTCCGTAGGGAATAGGGGTTTTGGTTTAATACCGTTGTGATAAATTTTCTATTCTGATTGGGATTGCTTTTATTTCTGTAGTAATTTAGAAGAAAAAGCTAGTAAATTATCTTTAAACTGAGTTAATATCCAAATAAAGAGAGGTTTTGATTGTGCTATAAGAGCAGCTGATTGAAACTTCTACGTTAGCTTTCGGCCAAATGTTCTTCGGGTAATTGTTCGTTGTACCAACAGTTCTTCGCTCAAACTATTGGTAATTGTGACGTACTCTATCTGAACCTTGGTCTTGGAAGTCATGTGGAGTCTTTGCCTAGCTGTAGCCGTGGGGAATTGGAGTTTCGTCGTAATATCGTTGTATTATGCTTGCACACTAATTTTCTTTTATGCATGGGATGCAGATTGAATAGTATTCCCGTTGTCCCCGTAATCTGTGTCCCCATAACGGGGACAACGGACCGTCATAAAATTTCCTTCCCGTTGTCCCCGTTATGTATGTTCATAACAGGGACAACGGGAAGTAAATTTTATGACGTTCCGTTGTCCCCTTTATTTTTTTTCTTTTTTAAACGTGGGTAATTTAGCGCGGCAAGCCTAACACTAGAATGAAAGATATTTTTTATATGTTACTGTAAAAACCCGAACTTTGATTCCTAGGATATACCGGCTTTTTACCAAGTCTTACTGGTAAATGTCCGAAATGGCTTTCACTGTAACAATATATAATATATTTTAATTTAAAATATAGAAACAAATTAGAAATGACAATTTACACACAAAACAACTAGATTAGAGAAGAAAAAAAAAATCAATTTCAATTATATCAACGAAAAAAAAACCTAGCTGATTTTTTCAAGGAAATGCCCTGTAGTTATTTGTGAGTTAACAAGTTGCATTTGGGACTCCTTAATAAATTCTTCCATGTCAACTACATTCAGCGTGCGGCGTTTTGAAGCATTCGCGTTTTTTTTTTTGTATTTTATTATATATTTTTTAATTGTTTATGTAAGCATTTATAAAGGTATAATATTCTCTCTATTATGGCACTCTCACTCATATAATTTTAACGCAACGGGGACAACGGGCATAATTTTAAAAGTATATATTGCAATAAATTAACGGGGACAGCGTACGGGGACACCGGGAAGTAATTTTAATTATTTTATAAAACTCCCGTTGTCCCCGTTAACGGGGACACGGATAACGGGGACAACGGGAATACACCAATAAATTTCTTAACCTTTACTGTATGGATTTTATCTGGATTTCATTTTTACTGATGGATCCACGAATTATCTTTTATGAATTTTCAAGGTATCATCTGTGTTCCCTACCATTTAGTTCACAACTCATCACGCTTGAAGGCTTGCCTTGTGCGAAAAGGTATCTTCACAGCTCGCTTGTTTCATCGTAGACTTCATCAAGCGCTTTTCATCAGGCGAGATTGAGGTCAAGAGTGATCTCATCAGGAATATTCTGAGCTACATAATTGAATATCATACAAACGTTAAAATAAAATCGATACGTCTCTTACAACAAATTGAACAAACTTTCATGACCAATCCATTTTCCAAACATGGTCCTAGAATCTCGAAGGTCCAATAGAAAGTCCGATGATCGACTAAGGGACTTCGAGAGTCCACTGGATGCGAGAAACGCAGGGCCAGTTGATGTACCGACGCTTGGGTATGCCAGTATCCACCGGTGGACATCGGTTGACTAAAATCATCATCATCGAATGATATATTTATATCATTAGAATGTTTTATGGAAAACGAAAGGCTTATTACTAACGGCTCAGTTCACCTGAAGCTCTTTTCCGAAAATACTCTTTGAACCTTAATTTGATCCGATTTCACTTAAAGCCTTTGAAGTTATTTTTTTAAAACCTGTGATCGAATCCAAAAATAAACGCTATGAATGAGTTGTATAACTTTTTCGGTGTTCAATTTTTTTTTTTTTTTTTTATCTAATATAGGCTCGCGCTTGACCACTATCTCACCTGATAGTAAGCGATGATGTGGTCGATGGAGGAGCATGCTTGCCTAGAAGTAACCTATTCACTCTTGACTTAAAGACCCCTAGATTGTACCTATCGGGAAACACAGACTCCGGCAGGGAATTCCACTCCTTAGCTGTACGCATAATAAAAGTATTCCCAAAACGTTTAGTGCGTATGGGTGGGATGTCCACCATATATCGATGACGCATCGCCGTACGTCTGGTAGTCCGATGATGGAACGGGCTGGGTGGAATTAAATCATGCAATTCCATCGCACACTCCCCGAAATGTAACCGATAAAAAACCGACAAGCTGGCAACTCGGCGACAATGTTCAAGGCTCTGGAGCTTTGACTTAACCAGTGCCTCATCGCTGATGAGTCTCTTGGCCCGCTTTTCGATCGACTCCAGTGCATCAAGCTGGTATTTGGCAGATCCGTCTCAGAGATGAGAACAGTACTCCATGCATGATCGAACTTGCGCTTGATACAAGCTGAGCAGCTGTTCTGGCGTGAAATACCTTCTCACCTTTGCAAGGATCCCCAGCTTTTTGGTGGCCAGCTGAGCCTTTGCCTCAATGTATGGCCCAAAATTGAGAGTCGATGTCAACGTAACGCCAAGAAACTCAAGATGGTCAGCTATTGGCACGGTCACATCTCGGAAAGTTGGAGCCGGGTGAAATTGACTCTTTTTTGCGGAAAAAAGACACGCCTGGGTTTTAGCAGCATTAAACCTGACCAGATTGGCGTTGCCCCATTCCGAGACTGCCAGCACGGACAGGTTTAAGCGCTCCACCATGGCCTCCCGGAGAGACTGGATCTGAGGCCCGGTAGCACGAGCGTTGGACAAGTATCTCTCAGTAACGGTGCTGTCGTCTGCATACCCAAAGGTGCCGGGTTTTAGCAGATCGTTAATGTGCAGCAAGAATAAAGTTGCCGAGAGTACCGACCCCTGAGGGACCCCGGCATTAATATCCAAGTAGTCCGACGAGCAGCCAACGATAACCACTCGAATGGACCGATCTCTCAGGAAGTCTGCAATCCAATCACACAGACCACCGGGCAAACCGAATGAAGGAAGCTTAGCAATAAGGCTTTCGTGCCAGACCCTATCAAAAGCCTTCGAGATGTCTAGGGAGACGGCAAGCGCTTCCCCGTGCCTCTCGATGGCCTCACTCCAGATGTGAATGGCATACGCTAGAAGATCCCCAGTAGACCGATTTTGGCGGAAGCCGTATTGGCGATCACTAAGGATATCGTTTGCTTCTAGGTATGCCAGGAGCTTAGTATTGAGTACAGATATGGGTCTGTAGTTGGCCGGGTCAGCTCGACTGCCCTTCTTGGGCACGGGCTGTACCTGCTTCCAAGCATTCGGCACTTTTCCAGCCTCATACGAAAGACGGAATAGGCGTGTCAAGATCGGAGACAGTTCAGGCGCACAGGTTCTAAGAACAAGTGCTGGTATTCCGTCAGGACCGCTAGCCTTGTTCACGTCAAGATTTCGCAGCACCCTACGGACGTCCTTTTGATGGATACGAATGTCCGACATACTCGTCTCGCATCCATCAGGAGGAGGAGGGGGCCGCGAATCACCAGGATTCAGACGTGAAGATTCCGCAAAAAAAGAGGCAAATAAATTAGCTTTCTCCTCAGCGGAGTGGGCCAGTGACCCGTCGGGTTTCAGCAGTGGTGGTAGTGAGGGACGGCAGAAGTTCGACTCGACCGACTTAGCCAGAGACCAAAACGCTTTACTACCTGCTGGGTAAGAAGCAAGTTTGGTCCCTATTCGGCCAATGTGATCGAACCGAGCCCTTCGCAACACCATCTTGCAGGACTTGGCAGCCCTGTTGAAGGCCTTCTTCTTCTGACCCACGTCACTCGCCTTACGCGATCGAGCGTCGACCCAAGCCAGGTACGCCCCATGTTTAAGCGCGTCGGCGCGCTTACATTCGGCGCCAAACCATGGCCGGTCTTCGCTAGACATTGTTACAAAGTTAAGTTACATTGTTATAAAGTATATTCTGCCCATATTAAAGATATATATTTTCTATAAGAAAATATAAATCTTTTCAATGGTGTCCTAACTAGTTATTAAAACTTAAATTGAAATGGTAGTTTATCAGCTTCATAGGTTTTTTTTTTTTGCTTGTAGAAATGCTCGTGCATAGTGCGCTACCACGGGGAGATAGTGCAGTTATGTGGGACTCCAACCCACTAAAACCCCACGGTGACCTCCAGCTGAGCCGCTTATGGCGGGAACACGGGCACGCGTTAGCACTCACCGCGAACCAGCCTCAAGTTTTATAGGGACTACTGTAATGAATATAATTATGATTGAATTTGAATTTATTTGATGTGTTGTTCAAAATCAAAATATTTTTTTAATTCAACTAAAACTTATACACTACTTTTGAATCATCAAACAAAATATGAATCTAATTGCACATTCACAAGCGTCAGTAGGTCTCTATGGAGCAGAATGTGCAAGAAACTCCACGTCTACTCTTTGCCATCAGTTTTAATTAAAATTATTTGGTTACATCATTCTTGATGGAAAAATAAATATGTGAGAACGATGTAAAAGACGTGCACGTAAAAGCGTCTAGAATAAAACAAATAATTCAAAAATAAAATAAGTACGTAACTAACAGCAGGCCGAAGCAATTAAATTATGAACAATCCCAAACGTTCACGAACATGACGCAAGGATTGGCACCACTCAGCACAACCATCATGAAGGGAACCGAATGATCCAATACATGTGCCACCATCAGAAAGACATTAGAGAAAGCATGACACACACAACTGCTGGGGCACACACAAGCCAATGAACGACACATAGGTACAGTAAATGTTAGATTTACAGTTAGTACATACTGATAGAATATAAATATACGATGTTGTATTTATGTTATAATTATTTGTTAATATTTATCTGTGTGATTTTGTATTTATTACTGAATAATTGAATTGAAAGTTGTTTTGTAATATGTCTCATAACCTGAAATAAATGTTTTTTTATAGGTGCGATGTTTTCCAAGAGCCAAAGCTTCTGGTAGTATTTGAAAAACACAGTAACTCTGCATTCGGTGGTTGTACTTCTTCTGACTAGCTCCATTTGGACATATGCAGGTATTCATAACTCATTTGAAACTACAAAAAAGTATGTATTCATTTAGATGGCGACCGCGATACTCTTTGTAACAGGCATTTGTTAACGCGATAAGTTGGCCACTGGTCCACATCACGAGTTGTTGTAGCGGTCAGTAGAAGCTACATGTGTTTCCTCACAGCAAAACAAAAGTCAACCGCTCGCTAGCATGGCCGCTCGGGCTTAGCACCGGAGTTAATAAGAGCATTAACATTCAAGATCTACCACAAAAAGTGAGAAGCAAGCTATGGGAAGAATATCATCTACCACCAACAAGACACAAACTACAATGACCTATAAGGAAAGCACTCAATCGATTGCGTATCCATGCAGGCAGCTGCAACCACTATCGACAAAATGGTGTTTTATAGACCCATTTAAAAACCAATGTGAGTACAGTACCCCCTTGCAGAATACGGCACACATGCTGGAGTGTCCCAAGTGCCCATACATTTGCACTTCGGAAGACCTTATGGTCACCAGTAACGCCGCAATCGATATGGCCACATACTGGGACCAAAATGTATATAAAGATATTGCCATCGACTCGAAAAAAAGAAAAATAGCACCAGAGAAAACTCCTCACCCTAGCTGAAGCCATAGAGATCGAAACATATTTTCATAACAAAATCTACAATAGAACAAATAACTAAAACAAAATAAGACCGCTCATTTCGAACCCTACAATTCAAGTAGCCCTGTTCAACGTGATAACACTGTATCCCTTTCTAATCCCTCACGTAAGAAAGGGATGGACAGCCATCATTGCTTAGGATTAGTCAGGGTTGTAGAGGGTGGGTGACTCTTGTAATCCTTTGGGACGGATCAGAGTTTGACGATATACGGATTGGCACAAAGGTTGAGTTTCTTCCAGTCACTCATTTGTCATAATACGTTGGGTTGGTAAATATTTACTGTTGGATGACCTTTCATAAACAGTTAAAAGAGTATATTTACAGCATTCGGCAGACGGATTGTGTTGCAGTTTTTTTATTAGCGGACGCTGGATGTTTCAAAGTGATATGACATTTAACTCTACTACAACGTTGTGATCAGCATAGCAGGCCTTTAATGTTCTTATTGCTGGGACACAGACCTCCAGGCTCTCCCTCTGACAGCAATATCAGAGGCAGGTCGTTAGCCCGTTATCCATCAAACTTGGCCAATGCACATCACGATGTAGCCTTCGCTTTTTTATTTAAGACCATGATTGCGCCTTTGTACATTGTGGTATTCTGCTAAACAGAACCACATATTTTTTAACTCTATTTACAATTCATAACACTATACAAACCATACCTTCATATATTTTGATATTTTATCAACTTTTATAATTAATTTTTATGTTTTCTTTCTTTTGTTATCATCTGAAAAGCATACTTTTAGTTATATCTGATTGTTTTAATATCTGAAACTTAAATTATATTGTTAATTTGTAATTCTTGCAATATTTTTCTACTGTGACATTTTCATCTGACATGACATCTGTCTGTCTATTTTATTTTTCTTAAAACCATAGACCGTAACATAGGTACCATGGACTAAACCTCCTTTAAGCTAGGTTTACACTATTATAAGGGTAGCGTAGACAGACCCCTTTGTGAACCGTTTTTATTCGTTCTGGTCTTTATTTCTTAATTGAAATTTGAATTTGAAATGCAGATAGAACACAGAACGAAGAAACACGGGCGTCAATGTTTAGTTTGAATCTGGTCGGAACGCGGAAAGTCGGTGGACTACGGGATACTACTTAATGTTCTTAATATCCTTTTTTTTTTTTTTTTTAGTTTTATAATTATTTAATTTTATGAACGTGGCTTACGTTTAGCTCCCTCTGAGCTAAACGTAACGCTACAACATAAAGTCTAAATTCACCGTCTATGTGCCTCCCTTAGGCATTTTTTATCCTGGTTGACTAACCAGAGGTGGTGAAGAGATTACATGACAGAAGCATGACGGTTTTCCCGCGATACTTTGACCATTTTTAGGGTTCCGTACCCAAAGGGTAAAAACTGAACCCTATTACTAAGACTCCACGGACCGTCTGTCTGTCTGCCTGTCTGTCTGTCACGAGGCTGTATCTCATGAACCGTGATAGCTAGACAAATGAAATTTTCACAGATGATGTATTTCTATTGCCGCTATAACAACAAAAATACTAAAAACTGAAACAAATAAATATTTAAGTGGGGCTCCCATAGAACAAACGTGATATATTTTGCCGTTTTTTGCGGTAATGGTACGGAACCCTACGTGGGCGAGTCCGACTCGCACTTGGCCGGTTTTTTAGTACTGATGAGAACATTGTTAAAAGTTTTCATTTTTACTAACTTTAATATTTTATTGGGTACCTAAGGCGGGTTTGAAAATGTTTGTGTAAGTGTCATCTTTCACAAAATCAATGTGAAAGCTATTCTTTCTCGAAAACAGACGGAAAACCACTGATTATCATGTAAAAAAAATGTTGAACGTCGGTCATCCTTTCAACAACCAATTTTGGAGTGACAATGATATGGGTCACCGAACTCAATCGAAAGAAGGACGATATTTTTATTTAAAAATAAAACTTTTTACAAAAAATACTATTTTGTTTTTTTATTTGGAAGTCGGTTGTATTTTTTGTAAAAAGTTAATTTTAATTTTTCACTTTTTAGTTGTGGTACACAATTTATATAGGCTAGGTACCAATAATGCCCAAAGTGAAACCAGAATAGATTTACCCAATAACATGAAACTTAAACAAATTCGGTCGAATAAGGGTATACCAAGGTGAACTGTTTACACCTGCGTACCCTTTTAGAGCGTACTAGTGTGATGATATGTTATGAATTGGTGTAAACAATAAACATAAATGCGATTGCAGCTATCCCGAGTGATTTGCCGTCATTTATTGAAGAGTTCTGATGTGTATCTCCGAAGTTCTTTATCAGATCTTGATGAAAATTAAATGGGACCACATGACAAATACCAGCTTTCAAATAAAAAAAGAATCATCAAAATCTGTTCACCCAGTAACAAGTTCTGAGATAACAAACATAAAAAAAAATACAGTCGAATTGAGAACCTCCTCCTTTTTTTGAAGTCTGTTAATAACGATGAAATAACGATGAGAGGGAAATGATTGGCGTGTGTGATTTTGACCACAATAAAATTACAGAGCAAGTCAAGTTTCAGCTTTTAACATCTTTTTTATCATAATAATTATAGCGATATTTCAAGAAATCTCTTCTCCGAAAGCTGGTTGGTTTTTTTCATATTATAACAAAAAAGACATGGGATTAAAACAGGTGCAATGACGTCCAATTACAGGAAAGGGAATAAAACTACCATGCATTCGGAAATGTAGCTTGTTATGGAGAAGAACTTACAAGAAACTCCAATTTCCAACTCCCTATTGTTGAGTTAATTTAAATGGGGATACATACATCCCATGTTTTATTGAAAATTGTTGGTTTTTTGCGAATTTATATTCTGATCTTTTATTTACAGATTGTTTACATTATTTTCGATTTAAATGTATTTTAAATACATATTTGGACCTCTATCTTCTATCTATATATATAAAAGGCAATGTCCCGACTGACATATCAACGCCCAGCCTAAACCACTAATGATAGAAGTTTGAAATTTTGGGAGGATTTTGAGTTTATACTGTAGGCGTCATTTAAGAAGGGATTTTTGGAAATTCTTCCCATAAAGGGGTAAAATAGGGTTTTAAAGTTTGTATGAAACTCTGTCATTTTTATTTTGAAATGAATGAGATGTGGTATTTAGCGACTAAGTTTAAAATAATAAAATACGTCTTTCAGGATTTTTAGAATTTCATCCAATAAAGGGTTAAAAAGTGGTGTTAAAGTTTGTATGAAAAATAAATTGTTTATTATCAAAATTACTTCAAATTTAGTATTTATGCTCTTCAATACAATTAAAGAACCATGTATTTAAGGATTTTTTGAATATCATCCCATAAAGGGTTTTAAAGTTTGTATCAAAAATAAATTGTTTGTTATCAAAATCACTTGATATTTAGTATTTCTGATCTTCTATAGATTTAAAGAAATAGATATCAATGGATTTTTTTAAATTCATCCCTTAAAGTGGTATAAAGGGGTGTTAAAGATTGAATGAAAAATAAATTGTTTATAATCAAATAACTTTAGAATTAGTATTTATGCTCTTAAATACAATTAAAGAAATACGTATAAAAGGTCATCCCATAAGGGGTGTTAAAGTCTGTATGAAAAATATTTAGTTTATTATCAACATTACTTGAAATTTAGCATTTCTGCTCTTCTATACAATTAAACAAATAAGTATGCAAGGATTTTTTGAACTTCATCCCTTAAAGAGGTATAAAGGGGTTTTAAAGTTTGTATGACAAATAAATTGTTTATTATCAAAATTACTAGAAATCTAGCATTTCTGCTCTTCTATACAATTAAACAAATAGGTATTCAAGGATTTCTTGAACTTCATCCCTTAAAGGGGTGTTAAAGTTTGAATAAAAATAAATTGTTTGTTATCAAAATACTGCACAAAAATATTATAGAGGCCACTGTGATTACTGGATGTGCTCGAGGGAATCAGTTTTTATACTTCGAATACCACTGGTACCCTCTGACTAGGTCTTTGAGTTTAAACGATTACAATCGAGGTCTGCTTTACAATTATCATAAATGAAACTCAGGGTCAGGCCATTAAGGCAAAGATTTAAAGGAAATTACTTCTCACACGGGCAATTCTACTTTACCTGTCCCAGAGTCAGTACTAATAACAGCCAGATCATTTCGGCACCAGACAGAAAAAATAAATATACAAAAAAGTGCTTAATTAAATTCTAACTTCCTGATGACGACTTTGTTAACGTGAGCAAATTGGAGTAATCATATCTAGACTGTACAGGATCGTACAAAACTCATCACTCTATCGGCAAATGCTATAATTTTTGCATATAGCGGCAAAATGTAAGCTCTGTTTCGACACTTGTGAAGTAAACTGATGCAAAAAACTTTATTACAAAAAAAACATCATGAATGAATTGACTTCCAAATAAAAATACTACAAAATGAAATAACTTTAATTTCGGCAGTATTTGTGTCTGTTTTTGTTTCTTCGTTGTAGCTTTAAAGGGGTACGCAGAGGGGTGTCAACCCCTCTGCGTACCCCTTTAAAGCGTACCGGCGCGATGGTATGTTATGAAATGGCGTATACAATAATTAGTCATGCAATTGCTGCAATCCCGAGAGATTTGCCTTTGTTTATTGAAGAGTAATGTTGTATATCTCCGAAGTTTTTCATCAGATCTTCACCAATTTTGAATGGGACCAGTTTGGGAACATACTATTTCAAACAAAAAAGAATTTTCAATTGGCAGAAAAAAATTGAGAACATACACAAAATTAAAAACAAACATACAGCCGAACATAGAACCTCCTCTTTTTTGGAAAGTCATTAAACAAAATATAGCTGGTAACCTCCAAGCGCGTGTAATCTAGGTCAAGTCATTCTAAATCGCGACCACGAGAAAATAATTTTTTCATCGAAAATCATCACGAGCAAGCTCTGTGAATATGTGAATAAGCAAAATTATCATTTCTGTGGCACCGAAAATCTGCAAATAATCCAGGAAGAGAATCACACCCGTTTAAAGTTTCTGCATGGTGTGTTGTTTACGCTGTAGGCGTCATCAGGCCACCAAACGACTACAGTGACGACGAGGTCACAGAGCCATGATCAACGACTTTCTCTATCCTTAAAAGGAATAAATTGGAACTGGAGAACATGCGATTCCATCAGGATTGAGCAACGGCGCTTACTGCACGAGCTACAACCAACATTCTAAGGGTAGCTTTACCAGATCTTTCAATGGCCGGTAATATAGCCTGATTTAACAGTTCCTGACTTCTTCCTGTGTTTTTTTAAGTCATTAGTCTATGTCAATTAGCATCAGACTCTTGAAATCTTCAAAGACAATATCCGCCGGAAGTTCCGGCAAGAGTAATGAAAAATGCCATAAATCGGGCCCGAATGTTTATAGATTATGGCCACTAAGCTGTATCATTTTAGCTATAAAATTGAAAAAAGAAAATTAAGAAACCAAATAAACATTATCCAAAAGCAGAACCAAAGTTTTCCATGCATAAAAAAAAATTACAGCCGAAGAACATTGGAACATTTTCTATCGTGTCGGTAGCAGGATTCAAAAAAACTGTTTTACAAATCAATACTACAGACTTCCAAATAAAAAACCACAAAGTGAAAATAACTTTATTTTTGGCAGTCGGCGTCTTTCGTAGGTAGGTACCAATTTTGTTGCATTATGGACACCGACTTCCAAAAATAAAGTTATTTTTAACTTTGACTTACCAAAAAGCAGGAGGTTCTATGTTCGACATTATGTGATTTTTTTATGTATGTTCACCGATATCTCCGTCAATTTTGGACCGGTTTTGAAAATATTTTTTTTGTTTGAAAGAGTATGTTCCGAAATTCGTTCCATTTTAATTTGGTGAAGATCGGATGAAGAACTTCGGAAATATACAACAGAACTCTTTAATAAATAACGGCAATTTCAATCTCGGGATTGTTGCAATCGCATGTATGTTTATTGTTTACACCATTTCATAACATAGCATCACGCCAGTACGCTCTAAAGGGGTACGCAAATGTTTACAGTTCACCTTGGTACACTCCATTTCACCGGTTATGTTCAGTTTCTTATATTCGGGTAATCTATTCTGGCATTATAGGAACCTTACTTAACTACATGTCTATAAGGTAGGAAAAAAATACTACCGAATTCCAAATAAAAAATACTACCGAATTCCAAAGAAAAAATACTACCGAATTCCAAAGAAAAAACTACAAAGTGAAAAAATACTTTATTTTTGGAAGTCGGTGTCTTTCGTAGGTACCAATTATTGCGATATGGACACCGACTTCCTAACATAAAGTTATTTTTACTTTTTAGTTTTTTATTTGCAAGTCGGTATTTTTTTGCAAAAAGTTTTTTTTATTTTTCCCTTTTTAGTTGTACCTATCTAATAGGCAAGTTCTTTAGTACGTACCTATAACGCCAGAATAGATTACCCGAAAAACATGAAACTTGAATAAAGTCATACATAAAGTCGAACATAGAACCTCCTCCTTTTTGGTAAGTCGGTTAAAAATTTAAAGCAAAGTAGCTTTCGACTATTTGTAACTCCCCATAGAAATCGATCCCACGAGACCTCCGGCATAAAAGCACAGCGCTCTCTATTAGAACACGAAGGCAGTTCAGTTTATGCTCATTTTATATCAATTTATTTGGATTGTGAAAATTTTGTGGTCTAATATGTTTGGATAACAAATTGCAATATCCCGCCAAAACTGGAATAAACGAAACAGCCAAAATCATGTAGTCCACGCAGGCGAAGCTGTGGGCGGAAAGCTAGTATTATACTAAAAAAATAGAGTTTATACAATAAAATACAATTTTTAGGGTTCCGTACCTCAAAAGGTTAAAAAGGAACCCTTATAAGATCACTTTCTTATCCGTCTGTCCGATTAAGTAAATCCAAAATACCCACTAACACAGAAGTGTTATTTCTTATTTTTTTACAATACCTACCGTCTATGCGCATCTGTACTTGAAATTGCTTAAGTTTTGTTTTATATTTTATTTCTCCTCGTAAGTGACTTGTAATCTTTGAGAAATTAAGATTTTTAAACCGTATTTGACTCAAAGGTTACCAGTATGATCCGAAGGTAGATAATTTATAATGGCTTCGCAGCAACAAAAAACATTATAAATACATGTTGCAGGAGGCAGTGTAGTTAGGTTATTAAATCTCTTTAAATAATTTAAATTAAATTATTTAAAGAGATTTAATAACCTACTGCTATCTTAATTTTCTTCTAAAATATTAATATTAAAGTCACCATAGACAATTACTAGTTTATTACCCGTTGTTAAATTTGCCAAAACATCTTCCATCACTGACTCAAATATAGAATAGTTTATATAATATGGAGGTTTGTAAACGCACACTATGACAATGCTTATCCAGCTCAACACAGGACAGTTCAACATAATGTTCAACTGATAGGTCTACTATATCTTTACGAAGTTTTGATTGAATACCATTTTAATTAATATAAGTGAGGGGTTTGCTCAACTTAATGTTTCTGTTAAAACAACTGCCTGCAGTATAATTTACATATTTGATTGGCATTGCATAATCTTTCAGCCAATGCTTAGTGAAACAAACCATTCCAAACATTGCCTTTTCTAAAAACAGTTCAGTTTCCAATTGCGTTGTCTTTTTTTTATTTATTTTTTTTGCGGACAAGAAGGTACCTTCTTGTTGGTGGATATACTCGTAACTATTCGTTATTATTGGAACCATTCATTGTCCTTTAAACCGGTTTAAAGGATAAATATTAATAGCATTTTTGCTTACGTTATTTTCAAAATCAAAATTTTATTTTTATTTTACATAGGCTTACATGGGCACTTATAAAATGTCGACAAAAGGTGCACGGGTTGGTCGTTTCCTATGGAGAAGAACCGGCAAGAAACTCCATGGTTACTCTTTTTTAATGGTTGTTCGAGGTATTGACCAACTTTAAATTAGTACTATTCCTACTTATTCGTTTATCACTATTTAAACTGAACCCCTGTTCTAAAATTACATCTAAACAATTTATTACCTACACTTATTTCTGTAAACCCCCTTACCTCGACATTAACGACACTCGACAAAAATATAGTAGCCCGATAAAGACGTTTAAGATGGGGGAGATATTTCAAGAAATCTCTTCAACGGAAAGCTGGCGGGTTTCCTTATCCGACGGAAATGAGCCGCCGGATGCAGCGGGCAACGGTTGCCCACATTTCACTTTACGGCTGATGGACAGTAACACACGAATAAATACTTTCAATGCAAATTATATTATTGGTTTATGTGGTTGGAAGAAAGTTCAGAAAAATACGTTTCCTATAGATTTTTTTTATTGTTTGTAAGATCTTGTGTTAGTTTTACAATTAAGAGTAGCCCAGCAGCCTTATTGCTTAAGTGAATTTGGCATGCAAAGAGTATGAACAATCGACCAATCACATAGACGGAAATCCACATCGCGTCTTTCATCTCACATGTGATTGGTCAATTATTCATCCTTTTGCCCTTTGCCTTTGCTGAATTTACTAACGCAATAAGGCTTCCCCACTAAATCACAAATAGGTGTCATACCATTGTTTTTTTTGGACATATTTCGCAGTAGAGGTCAAACAAATCACCACCAATTTGCGAAAATTATAAACTGAGTAATTAGTGTTAGCTTTTCGAAATCGTTCACCTCTGTCTGATACGACGTAAGAGCGTTATTGCCCGTATTTGTATGTTCTTCTTCTAATCTTTGTCTCAACGTATCCAAATTACCTCCAATCGCCCCACATTTTGGCAAGTTAATAAATATGGATTTATTTATTTAGAGACAATAAACAGCAGACTAATAATAACTAAACATAGATTAGAACTTAATAATAAAGGTAACAAATACAATACTCACAATGTTATCCACATATCTACATAGTTACAATGAATCTACATAGTCTACATAGTAATGATCTACATAGTTGCTAAATAGAACGATATAAAAATAAACAGAGTAAAAGTGAACATTACTTAATTGATAGGGTTCTGATCACTTAAAATAGTAACAATTTATATTTTACATATGGCCTTGCTGATAAACATAATATCTGATGCTGGGCTCAGCATGAATCGTTTGTTGAATTTAAAGTTGTTATCTCATTTCGACGAAAATCGGCTGATTGTCGTCGAAATGAGATAACAACTTTAAATTCAACGAATTTCATAGTACGAGAAAGTTTTCAAGTTTTATCTAAGGTTGGTATTATAGTATACACTACCCATAGAAATGATGCTCGATCACAAAATCTCTATTTAGTACCACCTGCTAAAATAACATGTCACTGCAAACCAAATTCACAAACTAGGTCACCAGCAAATCTAAACTAACATCCGAATTTATTCGACCATGCAAAGTTCGATTAACCTAAACAGTCATTGAATATTTGGATGATCGAAGCTCGCAGCTTCCGTGAGCATTACCGCTAAGCGTCTCGGTTTCAATTGATCTCATATACATAGGGATATGCAGTGGAAATGTGCCCTTTTAAATTGGGGACACGTTCCTAAGTCAAAATACTCAGGTCTATAATAATATCTTTAAGCTGAGGTTTGTACGGAACCCTTGGTGCGCGAGTACGACTCGCACTTGGCCGATTTTTTATAGGATGTTGCTTCTAGAAGTTCTTAACAAAATTGAAAAATACGCTGTGTGTTTATTTTTTACCAGAAAAAGGTGACTCTTGTGGGTTATGACGGGAGCCACGGTAGTGAAGCCGCGGGTAAAAACTAGTAGGTACCATATAGGTACAATAAGATGGTCCGGGATAAAATTTGCCTATAGCACTCAGCGATAGTGCTGGTGCTTTCTTTAACTGTAAGATCAGATCATGACATCATGTTCCTGCCCTAATCACATGTTACTTGGGGTCGGCGCAACACGTTTTCTTCTTCCATACACCGACCTGTCCACTACAACACTATCACTTTCCCTTTTCTTTCAGTTTTAGGTAAAAACACCTTTACCTGCCTATAAAATTAGTTTAAAACAACAAGAAATCATTTACTCTGGATAATAGCGACCGGAACTGCTCGGGTAAGAGCGTCCAATCGATCTTCGACCTGTAAAGTATTCTGCGGTCACCAATTTGTCTAACAAGCGAGATGAACATGGAAATTGGCCGATCATTGAGAGGTTCATGTCTGGAAGTGGTCGCTTATGCAACTGTAGGTAAATCATTATTAAGTCTTATGATATTTTAGAGGCCACGAAAATAAATTATTCTAAACTAATTATTCATCCTAACTCCTTCTAACTCCTGAACATAGGCCTCCCCCAAACAAATCAACGGTCAACTAATATTATAAAGAATTAATTTGATATATTTGAAATATTAGTTTATTCTCGCACTAGAACGCCTTGCAGCAAGTACACCAATGGAGCATAATCTTATAATAAACTCACTATAAGTCCAGGTTTCCTCACGATGTTTTCCTTCACCGTTGTCCAAGATAAACATAGAAAGTACATATGAATTGAAAAAGTCACATTGGTATTTGCCCGAATTCAAAGTCAAAGTAAAAGTCAAATATATTTTATCAACTAGGCCAAAAAGCGGCACTTTTGAACGTCGTATGTAAATTTAAATTAACAAATAATAAAAGTTGATTCTACCTTGCATTCGGAAAAGTAGCTTGTTATGGAGAAGAATGCACAAGAAACTCCATATATTCGAACTCATGACCTCAAGCACGGAGGCGAGGTTTTAGCCACTGGGTGGCCCAGTGGGCCCATGACATTAAGTATAATCGTTTGTTTTTAAAAGTCACATAAAATAGGTTTTACGCTTAAGTATGCTTTAAAAGAATTCAGAATGTGCTACAAATTGCAAGATATTTAGCTGTGTTACTCCAACAGGTCCTGAGAGCACTTCAAACATTAACCATTTTTAACCGACTTTCCAAAAAGGTGGAGGTTCTATGTTCAGCTATATGTACCTATGTTTATTTTTTTATTTTTCATTTCGAACATAATATAGTTAGCCGTCGGATTAAGAAAACGCTGTTGGTAAGTCTCTACCACTAAATCCGACCGCAGAAGAGCCTCCACAGCTGACAGAAGTTAGGTATTAAGGTATACCGGTTATAGGTAGAAGTTTTATTTTACAATTCCTGTGGTGTAGACTACAGGAGCGAAGCCGTGCGAATATGGTAATGAACAATATAATCCAAAGACCCTTCAAAACATTCACACCTATTTATGCATACCAGTAATAATTACAAACTAAACCAATATAGGTTAACCTAAATATTCTCGGTTTCGTGAATTTCAAATTGACAGATTATGCAAATTAAAGGTCCTTTCCCATACATTGTTTAAGTTTAATGATGGACCCTACATTTTAATGATATGACCCATAATTCATAGGGTAAGATAAGAAACTTGTAATGGTCTTACGCGTCGTTGGAAAGCCGTGGAATTGGGGTCGGGCAAGATCTATTAAGGTATGAACGTACCCGTGTACAAAGTGTACATGCGTAGGTATTTGCCTACTGGCTGAGTTTTGCACAGAGATCGTTTCGCAACTCTCTGGTTATTAGGTTGTCTAACGTCTAACATCCAATTACCAGCCTGCAATTATTCACTGCTGGGTTTTGACATATTTTTCTTTCTACCATGCTTCCCAGTTCCTCGCTCAACACGCTTTTGGACGGCCTTGATTTCTATTGTCCATTCTTGGTCAACATCGTACATCAAGTTTTCTATTTAAAAAAAAAACTTTACATTTTAACGTAGACGAGACAAAAAATAACCAAAACTAGAGAATATATACATAAGTACAGGCCCATATGCTTACCTATATCAATATCTATCTGTAGCAGCGTTAATTATAAAAGATGTCGACCGTTTTGGTGTTAAAAATAAAATCTAGATTTTCAGTCTTCAGAAAAATCCTGCATTGCCGGGGGAAACATCATTTAAAGAGTGCTTTTTTCTCAAAAAAATAATATAATAGCTCTTTACAACTGGCATGAATCATCATCATCTTCAGAATATTAATATTTTTTTCCTTCACCGTTTTTAGAGCAGTGGTAATGCAATAATCACAGATAATATTATAATGCTAGGATACAGATGCCTCAACCCGTACAAAGAAACCGTGCCGACGTAACTAGCGTTTTTCGTCTGATTAAACTGATTATTTTTCTAAGAACATCGAGCTTACGTCGAGCGCATTAGATTTCGTTCCACAGATATAGATGGTGTTAGCAGTGACTTGCAAGTAAGTGTTTACTCTGTTAGTGTTTTTTTTTAAATACAGCGACAATTTGTTTTATAGTTTTTTTTTTCAGGATTTTTACTCCTTAATTTTGTGCTTAGGAGAGTTAATTAAAAAAAGGAAATACATTTTTTATAACCGTCTCTAGAAAATCTTAATATTTCACAAAACTGAATAACAAATCGGAACTTATAATGCCATCTAGTGCAATTTATTTGAACAATTTTTTTTTCCTCGCGTTGGGTGCCCGTGAAATAATTAATAAAAAATAGAACACCTGCCTGGGTTCGAACCCACGACCTAAGTAAGTCTAGTAGGTAAGACAACGACGTAAGTCGGGGCCGTTACCACTGGCCCACAACTGACATGAATACTTTGTAGTATTTAATTCAAACCTTTAATATTCACATATATCTATTTCTAAATCTTGACTCCGCCGTCCGGTAATCCCTGATAAAACCCGGCTTGTATACTATCAATGTACTTACATACCGAGAGAAGGCTTATTCGCGAGTACTTGCACGGAAGGGTAGGATTTTCTAAATCAGTAGCGTCGTTTAGAAACCTTTATTGCCTTAGAAAAGAATTCTTGAATGTGAAAGGCTTTTTCAAAGTCGTAGTTGACTGTTGAAAAAATTATGAGCGGGCTTTCATGTTTTCTCTGAATCTATTATGGTCTTACCAGATTCTTTGTTCAACTACTTAGTTGTTTTTAGGCTAAAATAACTTGTTTGTAGTTGGGTTGAGAATTTATTCTTCTAACACTTATAGCCTTTATTTTGGTGGTTTTATTCATAGACTAATATATTATGGAATGGGGATTTATTCACGAGAATAACACAACGATGATCGGATAGCTGATGCCACTATAAGATTCTGAAGTGGCAACCGGTTATCGGAGGAAGATTTTCCATAAGATAAACGAAATATCTGGTGAAAACCGTTTATGATTTGATTTTGACTTTATTATTTTAAATTAATGTTATAATGATTTTATATTTTATTCTTTTAAGTACATTTTTGACTTAATGATTTTGATTACTATGTGTGGTTTGATTTTCGACAGTATTGTTTTTATTTTAACGATTTTCAATTTAAAATTTTGATTTTTGACATTACGATTTATTTATTTTTTTAATTTAATTTGTATATGTCTTTTGATTATTATATTCAGATGATATTATTATACACCAATGTAACCCTTTAATGTCCATTAACCTAAGGTCAATAATTACCACTACATCATCATCATTTCAGTCGAAATACGTCCATTGCTGGACATAGGCCTACCCCAAGCTTTACCACTCTGATCGGTCCTGTACGTTTCACATCCACTGATTTTCAGCAGCCTTGACCAGGTCGTCGCTCCACCAAGAGGAAGGCCTTCCAACGCAGCGTCTTTTCGCCCCAACGGCAATCCGCTTTGCGAGAAATGTGTCCTGCCCACTGCCACTTAAGTTTGGCAATTCTTCGGCATATGTCGGTAACCTTGGTTCTCTTGCACACTCAAGGAAACACTGAGCATAGCCCTCTCCATTGCCCTTAGGGTAACTTTAAGCCTACCACCACATAAAAAAAAGAATAAAAATATCAAAGGAAGATACTTATAATTCTACCAGATCAAGAAAATAAGTTTCCTCTTAGCATTTTAATTAAATTCAGCCACTTTCGTTACAAAAGCATGTTGATTATTTACCTTTGCTTAATTTAACTTAGATCTTTTGATATTTTACGCCTGTTTTGTCTAATTTAGCTATTATTGTGTAACAAGACGTTGTTTCTTTGACGTGAAAGCCAGAAACACTTTAATTAATTGTACACGAGTAGAAGAATTTCAAGGCATGTCTTGTATCTAACTTCGGTCTTGAATATTGTAATACTGGTACGTGTTTTTTATATATGGTTGTCTGTGTGTATTTATCATGTTTCTGTGACTAGTGTAAGTTTCTTTGTTAAAAGCTTAATTAGGATTAACGGTTATGTTTGAGGGGGTGAAAAAACTCATGAACTTATAGATGCTATTACAACAAGCTTGATCATGAAACAGCGAAACTCAAATCAACTATTTCATTAATTTTGTCGACTCATATATTTTGTTTTGTTTTTATGATTTCCTTCACTCCCAGAAATATTGCCAATGAATTGAATGTTACCTTGTATCATATTTTACCCAACTACGGGAAGCCAAAAGGAAGGGTTATGATTTTAGTTGTCTATGTCATCATCGTATGTGTATGTATGTTTTTATTAACGTATGCTCCTCCATAGCGCCTAAACTATTCATCTAATTTTGATGAATAACTTGTCAATCCATTCGTAATTACGGCCCGGGTAACATAGGGCAAAAAACCGTACGCATGATACCCCTTGGCAAGACTGGTGTCAGATCTCAAACTTCTGACAACCCGTAACGACTGTAAAAGGTCTTCAAATGACAGCCGGGACCAACGGCTTAACGTGCTTGCCGAAGCACGGAGGAATCTCAGTATGTTGAAATGGTCACCCATCCACGGACCGACCTCATCAAGTGTTGCTTAACATCGAAGATCGGCCCGTGCGTCTGTTATCATTTAGCCACGAGCTCCTCCTCCGACAGACAGACATTGCATTGATAACACAAATTAGCAGACAGTTCGCTGTAAGCGAGCTTACCGCCATCGTACCACTCGACAGCTGACGTCTCGCTTACCGCATGCTTACCAAGCGCTTGCAGCGTGTGACCTGCGCATACCGTGTACGCACGCATACTGCTCGCTTAAAGCACGTTGCTGCTTGTCGAAAAAGGAATGGCGAAAGGCGGTAGGCGCGTTGTCATTGTAGTTGACTGCTAGCTGTAACCGCGTGGGCAGCTGTTTGCCTGCTAGCTGTGGGCACCTGGACAGCGAGCAGTCAGCTCTGTTTGAGGTGGTGGTATGCGGGAGCGGTGTTGGAGCGGGGTCCTGTAAGTGAGCTGCGACGTTCAGAATGGTAACAACATTCATTTTTCGACAACAGCGAAATGTCAAGTCACTTCAGTCTTATGTTTTGCTTGCGTACCAAACTGCGCCATTTTATCTAACTTCGTCCAAGTCCATTGTCTAATCTTGAGGCCAATCGTGGCTTAACTAAGATAACGGCAAGCCTTCAAGCTAACCTTAGCTATAATTAAAGTTAAGGTCACATGGCTTACTAGAGGTCACCGAAAGGTCTAAATTGTTAGTTAAACTGGAAGACCCTGTTACTAGTTTGATGGACTTGACTTAATGGGCGCGGTAATCCTTTAGAAGAGCTATAAATAGGGATACTGATTAGTGTTTCACAAAGATAAGGCTCAAGTAAAAATATTTTATGCTTAGATAAAATTATGAAAGCTTTCAAACAATCAGAATCATGGACACATTTAGTTGCATTTCTAATTTCTTTATCAGATTCTTTTCTTTTTGTATTTTGTTTTTTTTTTTTTTACAATTTGACAGTTTTATATATATTCACAATAGGCTATTTTACTCAATATGAGAAAAATCTGTAATTATATTATTGAGATATTTTAGGCATAAAACAGTTTGAAAATGTTAGTTTTAGTTCATAAAATAACAAAATAAATTTTAAAATTCAATTCAAAGTTTTCAGTTTTTTATCTGTTTTATTACACCATGAAATATGAAGTCTTATGAAATATTAGCCGCCTTGTTAGTACGTCATAGGGCTGTGTAAACTAAAAACTATCAGTTGGCAACTGATCAGCATATCGGTCTATTGGCGCATTCACTTACAGAGCTGACTGACGTCATGACCAAAGAGCAATATGGCGTCCAACTGCGTCCGGCGTTTTCGTCCAACAACGCGCGAAATTTGAAAGAGTAATTTTTTTTTGTGGCATATTAGCACTAATGAATAATACCCTATTGTTCCACATAAATTTTATTCGCACAAAATTTCTATGAAAACCAGTTTTCACATTCACGCATCGCACCTGTTTGCGAGAGTCTTCAAACTATACGGCATGTAGTATATTATGCGAACCCTAGGTTTTACTAGCTCTAAGTGATAAATTGCCACAGTACGTAAACCCGTTATAAAATGTACTCGAGAAGAATATCGCAATTAGCTCAGTGGCAACACCATGCGATCAAATCTGTGTGTGTGGAAAGCTTAACAAGTAATCAGATTTCAGGACAATTACGTACCCAATAACATATATGTGTGTACAATTTAAGGCGCTACCCCGAGCAAAACGCCGCGCTAACCGTTATTGTGCATTTTTAAGAGCTACCTACTCGTTATTTAAAAATAAATATCACCTAATAAAAGTACATTAAATTTCTACATAATATTGATTCCAAAATGGTAGTTTTTTTTTTTTAATGATGTTTAAGTTTCACTAATCTCTTTCCAACAAAACCATAATAAAAATGAGAAATAATGATTGATAGCATGCATCTCTTCGTAAAGTGTTAATTAATGAATGTTTGTAGGTACTAACACTAATGGATAGACAATTAAATAACGAATATTTTGTAAGTTATTTTTTTATATTTACCAAAATTCGATTTTATAAAGATTTTATTCTAAAATCTGGGCATAACTTATGCACTACCAATGTGCCGCTACGCCACTAGGAATGCTCTGGTCAGTCTCCTCTGTACCTAATTAATACCGGATTTGGGGTGCGGATCAATTTTGTTGAAAGGCAAAAAAATACTCATAATATATTTACGTAGAAACTGCCTTTGCCCCCGGCTCCTCTTGCTATTCTGTTTTATGCTAAAGACAAAGCAAAAAATATACCCCGTATTTTCCATTGAAAATTTGAAAAAGCAGAAGCGAAAGGAGTGGGTACGGATCGTAGCAGGTGGCGTGAATAAAAGGCGTGTATTTATGTATGCATGTAATTTGGAGTAAAGGACGTGTGAATCCTAATTAATGGCAATTTAATCTCGTATTAGCAACTAACTCTGAGTTAAGCAAAAATCACGAAATATTATCACAAGGGGGCAGGGGGGTGTAGTAAGTTATCGCGCTATATCTAAAACGAAAAGCGGCGTGTAGTGTTATTTGCGCGTGTAATTATTATATTTAAGCCAGTCAAAAACAACCAGCAACATTTCTGTCTAGACATTTTTGTCATGGTCTTTATCTATATATATAAAAGAAGAAACTGACTGACTGACTGATCGATCAACGCACAGCCTAGACCGCTAGGCCTAGAAGCATGCAATTTGGCAGAAAAGTTCCTCAAGTGGCGTAAGTGAGCACTAAGAATGGATTTTTGGAAATTCCACCCCAAAAGGGGTAAAAAGGGGGTTGAAAGTTTGTACGTAATTTCTACAGTTTATAAATTGGACACAAGAAATTTTACATTACGCTCTTGGTTGATAAAAATAATTAATGTGTATATTGGTTTTTGAAAATTCCAACCCTTAGGGGGTAAAAAGGGGGTTGAAAGTTTGTATGTAATTTCTACAGTTGGGCACGTGAAATTGTAGATTCACGCTTTTGGTTCATAAATAGAATTAATATATTTATTGGTTTCTGGAAATTTGGCCCCTAAGTTGGTAAAATGGGGGTTCAAAGTTTGTATGTAATTTCTTTAGTTTGAAAGCTGTACACGTGAAATTTTAGATTTAATCTCTAGGTAGATAAAAAATATATTTATTTATTAGTTTTTGGAAATTCTACCCCTATGGGGATAAAATAGGGGAAACTTGAACTTGAAACTTTATATGAAATTTCTTCGGTTTGGAAGGTAAAACGTATAAAATTGTAGGTTTACGCTGCTGATTAATAAAAAAACAATGAGTTTAATTATTTCTGGAAATGCCAAACCTAACGGGAGTAAAAAGGGGGTTGAAAGTTTGTATGTAATTTCTATAGTTTGAAAGCTGGACACGTGAAATTTTAGATTGAATCTCTAGGTAGATAAAAAAAAAATAGTTATTAGTTTTTGGAAATTATACCCCTATGGGGATAAAATAGGGGTTAAAACTTTATATGAAATTTCTTCGGTTTGGAAGGTAAAACATCTAAAATTGTGGTTTACGCTGCCGCTTAATAAAAAAACAATTAGTTTAATTATTTCCGGAAATGCCACCCGTAACGGGGGTAAAAAGGGGGTTGAAAGTTTTTATGTAATTTCTACAGTTTGTAAAAGTTGGACACGTGAAATTTTAGATTTACGCTCTTGGTTGATAAAAAGAATTCATGTATTTATTAGATTTTAGAAATTCTACCCCTAAAGTAGGGGTTGAAACTTCATATTAAATTTCTTCGGTGGAAGGTAAAATATCTGAAATAGTAGGATTACGCTCTTGAATAATAAAAAAAGTAATGATTTTATTGATTTCCGGAAATTCTACCCCTAATGTAGGTTAAAGGTGGCAATTTGTTGGGCTTATATATTTGAAACTTGGCATAAATACTAACAGCTGATATTTTATATTTTTTTATTGTTTTTAAAGTAAAGGTTGTCATTACAAGTTTTTCAAAACTACGCCTATAATACGATTTAGGGTGTGTTAAAGATTTTTGAAGAATTTTATTGCACAAGGCTTCATTTTTTGATGTAGAGGAGCAAACGAGAGATATTTATTTGAATGAATTCTAATTCCTTGGGCAAAATAATAAAGGTAACGTTAATTTTTCGGAATTACCCCCAAAAGACGATTTAAGGGATGTTAAAGTTTGTATGCAAAATCTCATTTCTTGGATTAATAAACATGAAACTTGGGACAAATACTAACCTAAGTAAATAATAAAGGATATCATTATTAGTTTTTCGAAACTACCCCTAAAAGATGATTAGGGGGGTGTTGAAGATCTTGGGTTAATAAACTTGATATTTGGCACAAATACTAACCTTAATAAATAACTTAGGTAGTTATTAGTTTTTCGGAACTATCCCCAAAATACCATTTAGGGGGTGTTCAAGATTTTTGAAGTATTTTATTGCACATTTTTTTTCGACACAAATTCAACCTTTAAAGAGACATTTATTTGTATAAAAACATTTTTACAAAAAAATATTACCGATTTCCAACTAAAAACACTACAAAGTGAAAAATAACTTTGTTTTTCGAAGTCGGTGTCTTTGGTAGGTACAATTTTTTTTCGTTATGGACACTGAATTCCCCCTTTTTACCCCTTTTGGGGTGGAATTTCCAAAAATCCATTCTTAGTGCTCACTTACGCCACTTGAGGAACTTTTCTGCCAAATTGCATGCTTCTAGGCCTAGCGGTTTAGGCTGTGCGTTGATCGATCAGTCAGTCAGTCAGTTTCTTCTTTTATATATATAGATAAAGACCATGACAAAAATGTCTAGACAGAAATGTTGCTGGTTGTTTTTGACTGGCTTAAATATAATAATTACACGCGCAAATAACACTACACGCCGCTTTTCGTTTTAGATATAGCGCGATAACTTACTACACCCCCCTGCCCCCTTGTGATAATATTTCGTGATTTTTGCTTAACCCCCCAAGCCTCGCGTGATTAATGGACGGTCGCTTTAAGACGCATTAAATTTCTTCGGTGGAAGGTAAAATATCTGAAATAGTAGGTTTACGCTCTTGAATAATAAAAAAAGTAATGATTTTATTGATTTCCGGAAATTCTACCCCTAATGTAGGTTAAAGGTGGCAATTTGTTGGGCTTATATATTTGAAACTTGGCATAAATACTAACAGCTGACATTTTATATTTTTTTATTGTTTTTAAAGTAAAGGTTGTCATTACAAGTTTTTCAAAATTACTCCTATAATACGATTTAGGGTGTGTTAAAGATTTTTGAAGAATTTTATTGCACATTTTTTTTTCGACACAAATTCAACCTTTAAAGAGACATTTATTTGTATAAAAACATTTTTACAAAAAAATATTACCGATTTCCAACTAAAAACACTACAAAGTGAAAAATAAATTTCTTTTTCGAAGTCGGTGTCTTTGGTAGGTAAAATTTTTTTTCGTTATGGACACTGAATTCGAAAAAGAAAGTTATTTTTCACTTTGTAGTGTTTTTAGTTGGATTTCAGTGTCGGTAGTGTTTGTAGTGTTTTAAAATTTTTAGGTGTACCTAATAGGTAATTTGCCTTTTGGCACTTATTTGTTTTTTGTGTGTATGTTCGCGGATATCTCCGTCAAACAACACCTGCTTGTATTTCCAAATCGAGGAAGAGGTCGTATTAGTGCCGTAAGATTCTTCAAAAAACCGTTGACACACCTAAAACATCTTCTGGGGGTAATTCTGAAAAACGAATGATGGCAATTTATTAGTGCCCAAGGAATAAGATTTTTTACCGAGTTTCCAAAAAGGAGGAGGTTCCGGGTCCTCTAAATCCTAACTTGAACCGTAGATATCTACGATTCATTTTATTATTATCCCATTTTAACAATAGCTTATTTTTGGTCGCCTTCACTACTGCACATAATTTAGTTGAATAAAATACGAAATCATGCGAACGAAGTCACGGGCGGAGTGCTAGTTTCAGAATAAAATTAGATTATACTTTATACCTGTATTCAAAGATAATATTAAAAAAAATAGATTCTTTGTAGGTACTAAAAATATACGTGATTTTGAGAGGGGGGGAGGGTTATAATGCAAAAAAAAAACATCACGTGATTAATGGACGACCCCAAATGCTAAAGTTTGCCAGGTTGAAGTAAAGATCGATACATAACCTACTCAAATTCAAATCCTTACATTTATAAATTGGGGGTCGAGTTATATGCATAGCCTATATCTATATTGCGGTCGGCTTGCAGTTAAACCTGATGCAGCTATTCAGCTGCGGGTATTCACTGGAGAGCAAGATAACATATCCATGAAATAAAACTCGCGCAACTAGGATAAGTGGGTCTCACGTTCTAGCGTGCATGCGGATAGATCGAGAGAAGGACGTACCTACCTAACATTAATCTATACTTCTTATCTATACTAATATTATAAGGAGGTAAAGTTTGTGAATTTGTGGGTTTGTGACGTTGTAAGAGGTAATTTCTGGATCTACTTAATCGATTTTGAAAATACTTTGACCACTAGAAAGCTACATTATTCCTGAGTGTCATAGGCTAAAATATAATTGAAAAGGATAGGATAGATAGGGCAGGCAGGGCAGGCAGGGCAGGCAGGGCAGGCAGGGCAGGCAGGGCAGGCAGGGCAGGCAGGGCAGGCAGGGCAGGCAGGGCAGGCAGGGCAGGCAGGGCAGGCAGGGCAGCCAGGGCAGGCAGGGCAGGCAGGGCAGGCAGGGCAGGCAGGGCAGGCAGGGCAGGCAGGGCAGGCAGGGCAGGCAGGGCAGGCAGGGCAGGCAGGGCAGGCAGGGCAGGCAGGGCAGGCAGGGCAGGCAGGGCAGGCAGGGCAGGCAGGGCAGGCAGGGCAGGCAGGGCAGGCAGGGCAGGCAGGGCAGGCAGGGCAGGCAGGGCAGGCAGGGCAGGCAGGGCAGGCAGGGCAGGCAGGGCAGGCAGGGCAGGCAGGGCAGGCAGGGCAGGCAGGGCAGGCAGGGCAGGCAGGGCAGGCAGGGCCGGCAGGGCAGGCAGGGCCGGCAGGGCAGGCAGGGCAGGCAGGGCAGGCAGGGCAGGCAGGGCAGGCAGGGCAGGCAGGGCAGGCAGGGCAGGCAGGGCAGGCAGGGCAGGCAGGGCAGGCAGGGCAGGCAGGGCAGGCAGGGCAGGCAGGGCAGGCAGGGCAGGCAGGGCAGGCAGGGCAGGCAGGGCAGGCAGGGCAGGCAGGGCAGGCAGGGCAGGCAGGGCAGGCAGGGCAGGCAGGGCAGGCAGGGCAGGCAGGGCAGGCAGGGCAGGCAGGGCAGGCAGGGCAGGCAGGGCAGGCAGGGCAGGCAGGGCAGGCAGGGCAGGCAGGGCAGGCAGGGCAGGCAGGACAGGCAGGGCAGGCAGGGCAGGCAGGGCAGGCAGGGCAGGCAGGGCAGGCAGGGCAGGCAGGGCAGGCAGGGCAGGCAGGGCAGGCAGGGCAGGCAGGGCAGGCAGGGCAGGCAGGGCAGGCAGGGCAGGCAGGGCAGGCAGGGCAGGCAGGGCAGGCAGGGCAGGCAGGGCAGGCAGGGCAGGCAGGGCAGGCAGGGCAGGCAGGGCAGGCAGGGCAGGCAGGGCAGGCAGGGCAGGCAGGGCAGGCAGGGCAGGCAGGGCAGGCAGGGCAGGCAGGGCAGGCAGGGCAGGCAGGGCAGGCAGGGCAGGCAGGGCAGGCAGGGCAGGCAGGGCAGGCAGGGCAGGCAGGGCAGGCAGGGCAGGCAGGGCAGGCAGGGCAGGCAGGGCAGGCAGGGCAGGCAGGGCAGGCAGGGCAGGCAGGGCAGGCAGGGCAGGCAGGGCAGGCAGGGCAGGCAGGGCAGGCAGGGCAGGCAGGGCAGGCAGGGCAGGCAGGGCAGGCAGGGCAGGCAGGGCAGGCAGGGCAGGCAGGGCTGGCAGGGCAGGCAGGGCAGGCAGGGCAGCCAGGGCAGGCAGGGCAGGCAGGGCAGGCTTGAAAAAAACGTTTTCTCACACTAAGCAAACTTTCTTTCACTTTGCAAGGAATAGTTACAGCACTGATAACAACATTTATGCTACATGTTAAATTTAGTCTTGTTAGTTATATATATATTTTTTTAACTTTGTATAGATTCTTTTACCGATTATTTTGTGAATGTGTGAACATTGTAGGCCTTCTAGATGTTAGTTAACATTTGTTAACTTTGTTATATATTATATAAACTTTTTTTTTTTTTTGGTTCCTTACGACTTATTGTCGGGCCTACTTTGTCCCCCCATAGTACTAATGCTGTAACATGGAAATATTGTAAAACCAAACCATTTTTAAAAGAGTGACCATGGAGTTTCTTGCCGGTTCTTCTCCATAGGAAACAACCAACCCGAACCGTGCACCTTTTGTCGACGTTTTATAAGTGCCCATGTAGACCTATCTATACCAATATTATAAAGAGGAAAGATTTTTTTGTTTGTTTGTTTGTTTGTACCGAATAGGCTCCAAAACTACTGGACCGATTTCAAAAATTCTTTCACCGTTGGGAAGCTACTCTATTCCCGAGTGACATAGGCTACTTTTTATTCCTGTATTCCCACGGGAACGGGAACTACGCGGGTGAAACCGCGAGGCGTCCTCTAGTGTAAAATAAAATAAAAAATTGATTTTGAATTGAATTGATTTCAAGGATTTCTCCTGTAATGTAAGTGCGTTTACAAACTTTACAAAAACTTACAAAGACAAACACGGCCACACCCGGAATCACTATTTGTGTAGGTCATGCAAATTAAAAAGGTTAAATTCAGCAAGCTTAGTACTGGAAGCTTGCAAATCATTCACAGAGGCAATAACAGGCAAATATGTGACATACAGTATATATTTTGTAAATTCAGCGTCAATTGGAGCAATATGGGTATTCTTATTATTATCGATAGGCTCGCGCTTGACCACTATTTCACCTGTTATGCTATTGTATAATCAGGGTTCGGCAAGCAAAATAATTATACTGAGGACATGCAATAGCAATCATATCAAAACGGTTTTGTCTAAAGGCTAAGTAGCCTAGGACACTCAAAGGTAGTGTAGCTCTCGAAAATTACATGGTTCCTGTGAGATACGGCACGAGAACGAAAGCGCTAGTGAAAAGCTAGTCTTTCACGTCGGTGAAAACCCTCCAAAATAATAAAATTGAAAGAGGAATCCCTCTATCATCATCTTTTTTCATTACCTCCTTTAAACACCAAAAAAAGACGCACGTACCGTGTTCAACCATTAAGTTAACCTCATAATAAAAAGCCAAACAAACCTCAAAGCATATAAAAGGAAACATCACAGACTCGTATTTAGAATTTTAATCAGCACTCTTACAACTCCACTAATTAGCAACAACGGAACCAAAAAGGAATAAAAACCAAAAGCATTTGAGATAAAGGGACTTTTTTTAATACACCATGGATCATCTTTCGCTCATTAAGATTGTTCCTCCCTAAGGGTCTTTTCCACTATGGGATGTGCGAGGCGTTGCGCTAGGAAAAAATCTACCACTTAATTTTCCTAACCTTATCTAGATTTAGCGGAGATCTGAGGCTCTAGAAAAATTTCATTCTTTGTATCAACATAAGTCCCGCGATAGCTTTTTGAAAAATGTATGGGATTGGCAAACTCAGTCGAAATGTCATGTAATGAATCTCTTAAATTTTGGCATTCCGACCATCACCATCGTTGATAGAATTACTGTTTGTCTAGAGCAGGGATTCCCGAAGTCGTCCCAGGGGTCGACATAAACGAAAACTTATTATGTGGGTCGGCGAGTTCTAAAAATCGACCGACGAAGTACTTATTTGAAACTTTCAAGATACTTTACAAGATGTGGTAGGTGACTCGACAAGTCGATAAACGTGCACAAGTTCGTACAAGATGAAAAACTCGGCAAGTCAATAAACAGATTTTTTAAGTAATTTGGCTATGAGGGTCTGAGGTAAAAGTTCATTTTGAAAAAGAGACCCACTCCTGCCCAAAATAATTTGGGAATACCTGGTCTAGAGCCTTCGGTGGGAAAAGGCTAGCGGAGCTAGTTACTTATATACACCGTGGCATTTTAGTCGCCTTAGAAAAGCAGCAGAGGATTTTCCTTACAAAGTTGTCATCAGCCAATCAAAATTTGTGTGCGGGATGCAATTTCTTTTTTTGAGAATTTTCTTTGACTTCCATGGAGAAAGTTGTACATATACATGGGCAGGCGAAGTGGGCTGCTTTTGTGAGACGAATAAAATGTTACGGTGTATACAAAAAAAACGAGAGATGAGTGTGAGGGATGCAGGTGAGGAATAAGGGCCCCTCACATGTGATGAATTGAGAGGAGTGCTAGGAACTTGATAAGCGCACACCAGACCCCGTCCGCACACGGTAGTACAGAATTCTAAACGCAACCTCGCACCACTAAGCTGCATATATTTTCACAGCTTAGCTACAAATCCTCGCATCGCAAAAGCTCCTCCCACAACTTTTGTGGAATAGAAAGAAAGAAAAATATTTATTTTCAAGCACAACACACAAAAATAAAATAATAAAAAAGTGACAACAAACAACAAACGTAACAATCAAAAATTTTATAGGCGCCGCTACACATCCTCGCACCGCCCAGCTAACTCTTATGGAAAACCATCCTTAAAGAGGAAAATGATTTTCACCGTAATATAGATCAGACGTCGAACTTTGAGAAAATGAAACAAAATACTGGCAACTTTGCTTTTTTTTGCGAGACTACATTACGCAGGAAACAGGTAGACGAGAATACAAAGCGAAGCTTTGATAATGATATAGAAGTGCTAATACCAGAATTTTTGCGCTGAAAAGTGTTTGGATGTTTTTTTAGGTAGGTTAAAAGGAACAGGATAATTTTAGTTTTCATGGTAGCGACTATTTTGTGGTATTCTTTTTCTAACTGTAAGCTTCACACCTTGTAGCTTTTGACACCTGATATTTCAAGTATAACAGTCATCTAAACTAGTACAAGAGCAACTAAGATACGCTTTAGATGGGCACATTCTTTCAAGTATTCTTGTAGTATTCTTGCAATTAGGCAGCCCTTTCGATGGTAAATGGATTTTGCTTACAAACTAGTGGTTTCAATGTGTTGACATATTAGAGACAAAGTTGACTTAAAATCTCATTGATTACACCGACGCGCTTCAAATCGTTAACCGTATTTGGAGTTGGAATTGTTTAGTGGGTACTTTCTCGAGCATTAAGCTTTACTGATTCATATTTACTAACGTAAACTCAAGCCATTTCCCATGAGGGCAAGCTACAGAATGACACCTGTTAAGATCCTTGTAACACGATCGTTTTGCATCTCCTTTTGTACACAAAACTGGAAAAATTTCCCTTACACTGACTTTACACAATAATTACCAATATATTACAAGGTAAAACTGGATAAATCCATTTGAAATATGATAGCTTATTTCATAGAGATTCTAACAACATAAGTTTCTTACATGGGGTCTCCGTAAACGCGCCAAATCGAATGGACATAGTCTTGTCGGTCTCTCTTGTGTAAAATTGATTTTAACGGGTTTTAAGCTATTTCTACCTAATAATAGACAATATATACAGGGTGTCCCAGAAATCGACGTCAAGCCGTAAATGGGTGATGGACCAAGTTATAACAGTTCTCAGAAAAATACGAAAAAAAATCTATCTCATGTTTTTAAAAAATTATGTTCACTTTAAAAATTTACTAAAAAAAACAATCCCTGTAATGGTTCTTTAACTCCAATTGCTACAAATCCCATAATTTATCTAATTTTTTTATTATTATGTAATCTTGAATAATGCTTGTGTAGATTTTTGCCTAAAATTCAAAGCCAACTCCTCCTACTTAGAAGAAAATTAAACTTTTTCAAAACCAAATTATTCAAATTTACTATTTCGCCCAACTTTAACTGACTGTACTGAAAAAAAAATGTACTACGCTAGTTTGGCAAGTAACATGAAAAATTGGCGCATTTAATAAGGATTCAAAAATGGTGTAACACTTGCTAGATTACGTTTTCAATAATTGGTCAAATTTTTTTTTGTAAATAGTATCGGTTTTCACCCAAAATGTCCATACTTACTTAAAATGACTTTAGCTTACCTAAAGCTTTGCTAAACTCCGTTTCTAAGAGAGGAGTTTAGCAAAGCTTTAGGTCGAGTAGAGGAGAGAGTCATTTTACGAAGTGTGAGCGAGATAAGAAATCGAAATTTTACGTAATTTAAGAGCAAAGTTATGATAGTGATTCAACCTTTTCAAGACGTAAATGTGTGATAGACCAAGTTATAACAGTTCTCAGAAAAATACGAAAAAAAATCTATCTCATGTTTTTAAAAATTTATGGTCACTTTAAAAATTTACTAAAAAAATCAATCCCTGTAATGGTTCTTTAACTCCAATTGCTACAAATCCCATAATGAGACTTTCTCCGTCTCTATCGAATTATAAACGGAGTTTAGCAAAGCTTTAGGTAAGCTAAAGTCATTTTAAGGAAGTATGGACATTTTGGGTAAAAACCGACACTATTTACAAAAAAAAAATTGACCAATTATTGAAAACGTAATCTAGCAAGTGTTACACCATTTTTGAATCCTTATTAAATGCGCCAATTTTTCATGTTACTTGCCAAACTAGCGTAGTACATTTATTTTTCAGTACAGTCAGTTAAAGTTGGGCGAAACAGTAAATTTGAATAATTTGGTTTTGAAAAAGTTTAATTTTCTTCTAAGTAGGAGGAGTTGGCTTTAAATTTTAGGCAAAAATCTACACAAGCATTATTCAAGATTACATAATAATAAAAAAAATTGATAAATTATGGGATTTGTAGCAATTGAAGTTAAAGAACCATTACAGGGATTGATTTTTTTAGTAAATTTTTAAAGTGAACATAATTTTTTTAAAACATGAGATAGATTTTTTTTCGTATTTTTCTGAGAACTGTTATAACTTGGTCTATCACCCATTTACGGCTTGACGTCGATTTCTGGGACACCCTGTATAGTTTAGGAATAAGTGTGAACATTATTCCCTAACATATACATGATACAGAAGTGTTTATAAAAAAAAAATCGTAAACAAAGACATATTAGTGCAAATCACGGTGGACGGTGTGATTCAACGGCCGCCGCGGCTAGTATACGGGAGTTTCGCCGTTGTGTCGACGGCGCAGATAAGACAGTGGCGTTGCATGTCGGTGACGTATCGTTTGCTGTTAAGTTTACTTCAAGCGGAGAACCGGTTTGACAGTAGCGGCGTGTTTACGAAGAAAGCGGCGAGGACTTATGTCAGTTACGTATTGTAATAACAAAGATTTTTTTTCCTGTTATTTTTCTACTGCTTTTCTATAATGTTTCGCGGTGAACGCTCACCACCCTCTACCCCTGTTGCTGAAACAGTACGACCTCAATCCGCTAAGGACGTAACAGCCGCTCAAAATGAACCTGCTTCTGAACCTAGTAATGTCACCTCCAGAAAACAAAATAAACGCCTGCGACCTGCTCACAAACAACACCATTACCATCACCATTTGAAAATAGGATAATGGATATGCTCACGACCTGGAAAAAAGAACAGGATGTCACACTAAAACGTCTAACATCAGACATAACTGAGCTAAAGCAGACAATTAGAGATATGCAAAAAAGCTTTACTGAGACCGAAAAGTGGAGAGATTACATGGATGGAGAATACTATAGTATGAAACAAAAAATTTCGAAATTGGAGAAGGAGCATTCGGAGCAGCGTGATTATGTAGCAGAATTGGAGAAAAGGGTGGAGGACTTTCAAACCAGTGCTCGTTCCTCAACCATTGAGATAAGAAATATCACTACCAGTGAGAATTAGACAACTGCCGACCTCACTGCTATAGTGCTATAGACTTGTAGTGCTATTCAAGTGCCGGTGAAACCGTGCCAAATCCGGGATGTATATCGACTTCCAGGCAAAAAAGAGTTTAACAGACCGATTATTGCCGAGTTTTCGACAGTACCTGATAAAACAAAGGTTATAGAAGCGTCGCGCAAGTTTAATAAAAACCGAGCAACGACAGAAAAACTTAATACTGGGCATATTGGAATCGGTGGTCAACAAAAACCTATATATTGATAGTTCGCTGCAGTTTTTTAATATCGGTTTTTGACCATCGTATGATCCCGAAAGAGTACGTGAGGATGGGTATTGCGAATGTGTTGACAGCTTTAATTGTGTTTTTGGAGTTAAGGTTAGTTTTAAGAATTAGATTAAGGCGATATGTAAATTATTTAAGCAATTCTTGTTTTGTCATCTTTTGTTCAATCTGTCTGGATTGTTTGAAACCTAGGTATTTGTAAGAAGTTTGTTCATCCATTGGTTCTATGGTTTCGCCTGTTCCGAGCGTGTAGGTGTTATTTTGAATTTGTCCTTTTACTATTGACAGAATTTTGCATTTATCTACCCCGAATTGCATGTTGATGTCTTTAGAAAATTCTTGTGTGGTATCTGCTAAATGGAAAAGTGATTGTTTATTTGCTGCGTACAGTTTTATGTCATCCATAAACATCAGGTGTGTCAAGGTAAATTGTGTATTATCTTTTATTATTGGGAACCCTTTGTTAGTTTTATCTAGTGATTAGTGAACTAGTGATAGTGGATTAAGTGCCATGCAAAACCATAAAGGACTGAGAGCATCGCCTTGAAAAATACCACGTTTAATTTGAATCGGTTCAGTGGCTACAGTCGTGGATGCTTGATTTATTTTAAGTACAGTTTGCCAACTTTGCATGGTAGAATCTAAGAATAATCTAATTGTGGGGTGAATATTATAGATGTTGAGGACATGTAACAACCAGCTATGCGGGACTGAATCAAATGCCTTTTGGTAATCGATGAACATGGTATGCATATCTTGTTTGCTTTTGACTGCGCTGTTCATAGCAACTGCATCTATAGTTAGTTGTTCCTTACATCCTTGGCTGTTTTTACGACATCCCTTTTGTTGTTCTGCTAGAATTTTATGCTTATTTAAGTGATCGTAGACTAGTTCACTTATACAGGCTGTTAGTATTTTATAAAGGGTTTGCAAGCAAGTAATTGCTCTGTATTTAGCTGGATCTGTGGTACTATTCGTGTCTTTAGATATCATATACGTCACTCCTTGTGTTATGTATGTTAGGAGTGACTGTGGCGATTTAATAAATTAAATTAGGTGATTATATATGAATGGGTGGGTACTAGTGAATTTCTTATACCAATAGTTGTGAATATTGTCTGTGCCTGGAGATTTCCAGTTGTGTGTGCGTGTTAAAACTTCTATAAAAGTGCTTATTGGTTCAAACTCCATTTCAGGGATTTCTGGTGTTGCGTCATTGATCCAGTTTGCATGATTTTTATGGTTTACTGGGTTTTCCCATATGTTTGCCCAAAATTCGCGTAATACTTCAGGCGCAGGTATCTCTAATGGTATGCTAGTGGTGTTATTAGTCGTAAGATTTCGGTAAAATATTCTTTCGTTGTAACTAAATTTTATGTTTTGCTGTTTGCGATTTGTGCATGTGATATATCTTTTAAGTCTACTAGAAGCTGCGTTTAATTTTTGTTTCAAAGTGTCCAAAAAATGTTCTAATTGTGTATTTGAATTTTCGTGTTGTGCGTGAAGTTGATATTTTATTTTTATTTGTTCGACTGCTGCTATTAATTTTAGACTTCTCCTACCATTAATGAATTGTGTTAGCCACCCTATGTTTGCTCTTAGATTTCCGATTTTATTTTCTAATCTGATTTGCCACTTTGGTTTTCTCTGATTATATATGCGGCGTTCATTTTGTGTAAAGTCTAATATTTTAGATCCATTGCATGTAGCTGCCGTCCACGCTGCACAGTAAATTATTGTTTGCAGTTTTATGAATTCGGTGTCGACATTTACGTGCTTAGGAAGAATAACAGTATTTATATATGTTACTATAGCAGAAAACTTTCTAGATGTCTTCTGCTTAGGTATGTATGGTCTATTAGTGGGATGTGTGTCAGTAAAATTTTGTAGAGCCTGTTGAAACATGGCTTCAATTTCAGGGTTAATAGCATCTAAATTAGTTGCCGTTGGTTCAAATTGACCAATCTCTATGTGGTTCAATAAATTGTTGTCATTTGTATTTACGAATGTCTGAGGCACGATGTCATTATCTATGATGTTATAAGAATTTGGGTTAGTTGGATCGGAGTCATTCTGCGATTGAGTGGTAAAGAGATCGTTATTTAGGTCTTGAAAGTTGTCTGTGTTGGTGTTGATACTCCTCAATTCTACAGCTACCTGGTTTTTTATTTCTTCTAATCTGTTTGCGTCTATAAATCCGTTATTTGTTATCGCTCTCACTTGGTCAGATAATCTTTGCTCACTTATATGTGATAATTCTGGATATTTATTTATGAATGCCTCGTGTAAATATTTTCTATACGCTGTTTTATTTGTCTCTAACTGTGTTACAGTAAAATATATCCTAATTAGTGTTTCATTGTATTCGTTAGTCCATCTCATGCGCTGGCTGGACTGTGTATTCGATTGTGTGGTGTGTGGGTGTATCTGAGTGTGAACCATTTGTATTTCAGCCCTAACTTCTTCATAAATTTGGTCTATAGTGACTTGTGGTAATAGCTTCTTTTGTATTATGGCTCGACGCTGATCACCTATTCTTTGTCGGCTTACTTGCATAGACGAATATTTTTCTAAAAACTTAGTATGAAGCGATGGAAGATATGCATTTTTGTCTGTGTCCATATTAGTGAGATGAAGATAAGTGCATAGGATGAATTTATTCATTTCAATACTCCATTTCCTACGAGTTGTTGCAGTTCTGGCAGTGGGTACAGTAGAAAATTTGTGGGTAGTCAAAACTCAAACAGCCAAATTTTATCTCTTAATTTGAAAATTTAATTAAAAAAGTAATAGTTTAAAAATATATATATTAATGGTACATATTGTTAGTTGATCATCACAACCTGCCAGTCAAGTGTTTTCAACTCCATATCTTAACATTTTTTTTTTTCACATCCTCACTATGGAAGCAATAAACCGCACAATCACAGATATGAGCAATCTGTTCTTCGTCTAAGAATGGCAGAATTTGAAAAGGAGTTGCAAAAGACTCCGTGCACAACACCAATCACCACCTCAGGTTTGGCAGCCGAGTTCTTGTCATTCCGGACATTTATTGTTCAGGCGCTCGGTTCTCTCCAGCAGCAAGCTGCCATGTTAGCGCAGAGCCTCGACAACATGGAGATGCGTGGGCGGCGTAAGATCCTGCTGTTGCACGGAGTTTCGGAGCAGCAAGACGAAGAGACTGCACAGGTGGTGGCTCAAGTTGTCACGCAGCGTCTGAAGATTGACTTGGATGTGTCTGGCATCAAGAGGTGTCACAGGATGGGGCGCAGCGCATCTAACAAACCCCGACCGATCCTCTTCAAACTCCATGAAGTTGCTCTCCGGGATAAAGTCTGGTTTAGCAAGACCAAGCTGAAGGGGTCCGGAATCACAATATCGGAGTTCCTGACGAAAACCAGGTACAACGTCTTCATGGCGGCACGGAGCAGATTTGGCGTGACTCAATGCTGGACCTCAGAAGGCACCGTGATCGTCCTTGACGCGAAGGGATCTCGACATCGAGTGACCTCCACTGCCGACCTCGATAGCATCGTGCAGCAGTCCGAACAGGTCTCTGGACAGCCGGGGCCGGGCGTCGCTCAACAAGTCGCAGTCGAAAAGGTCACCACAGCAAAAACCAAGCGTACTGTGGCCCGAAAGTGAAGTTCTTTGTTGTTTTGTTTCCGTTTTGATAGTCCAGGTATTTTTTGTTTATTATGTTTGTCTGTAGGTAGGTATAATTAACTTAATTTTTCAACACTTCACACCTATTCCTATTTATTTTCTTGTTTCTTTGTGTACCTTTTGTTTGTTTGGTATTCATTTTCAACAAATCAACATCTATAATGTCACTTGTCAATGTCATGTCACAATCTGACAGCTTATGTTTGCGTTGTTTGGTGTTGATGCGTTCGTCTCAAACTTATTTTAATTTCGGTCCGTTACACGGTCTTTTTTTTATTTAAATTTTTTTTTTTTTTAATTACTTTTTTAATAGACTTGAACGTACGTAGGTGGTGTAGGTACCTACGTTGTTTTATACCTGGACTACAAAATCTTTTTGAATTTTAATATTTTATTATGTTCTCTTATTGTACTTTTATGTTAAACACAACTGGCAGGTGGACAGAAAATTGTTAACCGCATAGTTAATTATAGTTTTGTTTAAGTAGGTATTATATTTATTTTAGTATATTTATGCTCAGCCCTGATTATAGCAGTGATTCTGATACTTTTTATTCGTTGGGTAGTGATGACGTAAGCTTCGAGAGTGTTCCTTGTCTAGCCGACACTCTTGTTTCACTTTTTTCCGATGTCTCCAGGAACTTTAATGTAGTCCACATAAATGCCCAGAGTATTCCGGCCCACTTCCCCGATATGCTGGCAACCTTTGACTGTAAGAATATTCATGCGATTCTTGTTTCTGAATCTTGGTTGAAACCTTGTCTTCCCTCTTCCTCCTACTCTCTTCCAGGTTTTAAGCTTATCAGGAATGATCGCGCAGTCGGTGGTGGTGGCGGGGTGGCCATTTATCTTCGTAATTACATTCCCTTTTCTATTGTTAACATGTCCACACAACCGGCCCCGCCGAACTCCGGCGAACATCTTTTCCTGCAAGTTGAACTGCATCATTCTAAGATTCTCCTTGGGGTGTATTACTGTCCTTCTCTTCGGATTAATTTCTTCTCTTCTTTCGAACGTATTTTGGAAGCTTTAATTCCCTCTTACAGTCATAGCATCATAATGGGCGACTTTAATACATGTCTCCTTAAAAATGATTTCCGCTCTTCTTCCCTTCGTCATGTTATTGAATCTGCCAATCTTTCTATTCTTGATCTTGGTGCAACTCACCGTTTTCCTAACTCTATTCCCTCGCTTCTTGATCTTATTGTTGTCTCCTCCTTCGATCACGTCACTAAACATGGTCAGTGTTCAGCTGACGCCTTTTCCTATCATGATCTAATTTACGCTTCCTATAAAATTCGACCTCCTAAGCATAAGTTTAAAACTCTTCTGCTTCGCAATTTTGATGGCATGGACATTGATCGTCTTCAGGAGGATGCCAGTAATATTGACTGGACGCCGCTGATTACATCATCGTCCGTCGACGAACAAGTTGAAATCTTGTCTTCTATCCTCATTCAGCTTTACGACACACATGCACCTATTCGAGCCGTGAGAGTTAAACATCTTCCAGCGCCATGGCTGACTGACGAAATTAAAGTTTTAATAAGCAAAAAAGCAGCTGCGAAATTTAGGTTTAAAATTCGGCCAAACAATGTTACCAGGGAAAAATACATCTCAATTAGAAATCATTGCAGCAAGGTGTGTAGGAACGCCAACATATTCATAATTCAGTTCAAAACGGTGATCCAGCTAAGGTCTGGAAATTTCTTAAATCATTAGGTATCGGAAAAAAGTCTCATGACACTATTCCTAAAGACATGGACTTCAACTTACTTAACAGTAATTTTTCTACTTCGCCCGTATTGGATGGGGCCACCAAAGCTACTACGCTTAGTTATCTTTCTAATCTTCCGATACCTGATTATTCCCCTTTTGTCATAAGTCAATTCACTGCTTGTGATGTTAAAAAGACTATTGTTTCGATTACATCCAACGCTGTCGGTAGTGACTGTGTCAGCCGTAAGATGATCATCCCCATCCTTGATAACATTCTTCCTGTCATTCTTTACATCCTCAACTTCTCTATTTCCAGTGGTGTCTTCCCACAAGCCTGGAAAGATGCCCAAATTATTCCTTTACCCAAAAAATCACATCCTGCATCATTCTCTGACTATCGTCCCATTTCTATTCTTCCTTTCCTATCCAAAGTCCTTGAAAAGCTTGTTCATCATCAGCTTAACACATTCCTTTCCAAGCACAATCTTTTAAATCCTTTCCAATCTGGTTTTCGACGTGGCCACAGCACTACCTCAGCACTTGTGCACATTACGGATGATATCAGGTCAGGCATGGATATGGGGAAGTTAACAGTACTTGCTCTGCTTGACTTTAGCAATGCCTTCAATACTGTTGACTTCGATATTTTGCTTGGCGTCCTATGCTCTTTCAACATATCTCCTCCGGTAATTGACTGGTTTCATAGTTACCTGTTTGGCCGTCGGCAGCGCATTTGCACTGATGAATCTTTCTCCTCTTGGTGTCATACCTCTGCCGGTGTGCCGCAGGGTGGCGTTTTATCTCCTCTTCTCTTCGCACTCTTTATTAATGCTATCACTCAACGACTTTCATCTTTCTACCACCTATATGCTGATGATCTCCAAATTTATACCCAAGCCTCTCTCGGAGAGTTATCTAATGCCATTGAGACAATTAATACAGACTTGGCTCGAATAGGTGACTGGAGCACTGATTTCGGGTTGAAGATCAATCCAACGAAGACTCAGGTAACGGTTGTTGGTAGTTCCCGGACTGTCTCTAGGATCGATTGGTCGATACTTCCCCAGGTTTCTTTCAATAATACTATTATTCCTATAAATCATATTGTGAAGAATTTGGGGATTTTTATCGACAGCACCCTTTCCTGGACCAAACAACTGCAGGAAGTCAGTCGAAAACTGTTTGCGTCTGCGGGTTCACCTTAGGAGGCTCTCGTTAGGCGGCTGGGTCAAGGGCCTGATCCAGAAAGCAGTACTGCTGGACACGGCTCGTATTGTTAGGAGGTTCCTCTCTCTGGAGCCCTGACCGCCGGTAGCTTGGACCCTGTTCCCGATACCGGTGGGCCTCTATTTTTTATATTTTAAATGTTTTTCTTTTTTTGTGTGTTTTGTAAAAATATTTAAAAATGTAATCAATAAGAAAAAAGTTTAATAAAAGACATAATAATAATAATAAAGCTTTATTTAATTCCATGCATATTACATATTAAACGATAACAATTGGTAACTTATTAACCTTTAATATTCAATTACATTTGTTACACTTTTGGGTTTGATTTATATTTATAAATTATATTTTGTAATTAATTTAATTATTATTTGCTCCAATTATCAACTACTTAATTATTTAATGCATGGACCCCGTTCGGGTAAAAGCCTCCCCCAAGGAATGCCATCCTGTTCTGTCATTAGCTCTGTCCAGCCAACTTCCACTCGCACACGCTACAATTTCGTCCACTCATCTGGCCTTTGGTCGACCTCTTGATCTGGTGCCTTTTTGCCCAGACCACTTTACTGACCGGAGAGTCCATCTATCGTCCTTGTAACGGGCCACGTGACCCGCCCACTTCCACTTAGCCTTCATTGCAAAAGTTAAGGCATCGCATACTTTTGTCTTCTTTCGAATGTCAACGTTCTTTACCTTATCCTTCAATTTTATACCTAGGCAACTTCTTTCCATTCTTCTCTGGGTAGTCTGAATTTTGTTCCTTGTTTTGAGGTCGAAGGTCCAGGTTTGGCATCCATAGGTGAGGCACGGTAGAAGTCCTGTCATCATCATCATCATTTCAGCCGAAAGACGTCCACTGCTGGACATAGGCCTCCCCCAGGCGTCGCCACATTGACCGATCCCGTGCGTCTCGCATCCAGCGCCTTCCCGCAACCTTAACCAGGTCATCAGTCCACCTAGTGGGAGGCCTTCCAACGTATCGTCTTCCGGTTCGCGGTCGCCATTCCAGAACCTTTCGGCCCCATCGGCCATCCGTTCTGCGAGCAATGTGCCCTGCCCACTGCCACTTAAGTTTGGCAATTTTTCGGGCTATGTCGGTAACTTTGGTTCTCCTGCGGATATCATCATTCCTGACGTGATCACGCAAGGAAATTCCGAGCATAGCCCTCTCCATCCTGTATCCATGACTATTTTCTTGGTCGGTAGCGGAAGTTGCGATTTTAGTATTTCCTTATGGTGCCAGAACTTGTTCCAGGTAATCGCCACTCTTCGGTTAAGTTCTTCAGTGTTTCTTTCCTTATTAAAGGAGATTTGTTTTCCTAAGTATATGTAGTGGTTTACAAACTCGAGAGGTGTGTTATTTATTAAGATGGGCGTTGCACTACGGTTAGACATAATTTTAGTTTTTTCCAGATTCATTTCCAAACCAGTTTTTATACTAGCCTGGTTTAATTCATTTACCATTTTGTTTAATTGGTGAGGGGTTTCCGAAAATAAAATTATGTCATCGGCAAATCTGAGATGACTTAAGAAATTCCCATTTATATTAATACCTTGATTGGACCATGGCAGCTCTCCCATTACGTGTTGTAAGACGGCTATAAATAATTTTGGTGTTATCGGGTCTCCTTGCCGGACACCTCTCTTTATGTTGATTGCTTCGCCTACTCTATCCAGTTTGACTCTACTTGTGCTGTTAGAATAAATACAGTACACCACCTTAATTCTAGACTCTCACATAACGGATAATAAGCCGCTTCTACTTAATATTGCGAACACCAATCCTAAATGGAAAACAGGTCACATCTCTACTTCCATTAATTACGACGCAATTAAGTTAGAGCTAGAGGACACGGATTTATCATTCGTCTTCAAAATTGACGATCTAAACACAGCCATGAACACACTTATATCTATATTAACGTCTTTAATTACCAAACATACAAAACAAACCAGAATCCCCCGGCCTGTTGAAGTGTATTTTACATCGAGATAAGCTCCACGCGAGATCAAAGAAAGAACCTGATAATCTGATACTCAAAACCACTTACACGCGCTATCGTAATTTTTGTAATTCCCTACTACGTAAATTAAAAACCGCCTACGAAAAGAATGAACTTGAAAAAGCTAAAAATAATCCTAAAGCCCTTTGGAAAACAATAAAACAAATAACTAACACAAGTAAAATAAAAACCAGCCCTATTGAACTGTTGCGATTATCCGACGACCCCAAATCCTCTATAAATGACGTATGTAAATCCTTCACTAATATAGGGAAGAGTATGGCAGCTAAAATTATTTCCCAGTCCCATATCTCCTCTAATGTGCCTGGCTGCTCTATGTCTCCAAATACCAGTAGCTTTGCCCCGACCGCCACTGCAAGCTCCCTTGCGCTGCTGGAGGTTGATGAAGCTGAAGTCGAATCCCTTATTCTTTGGTTATGCAACGACTGCGCAATAGGGTGGGATGGTATATCACCCCTGTTATTAAAGATGTGTCGTCGAACACTAATACAGCCTTTAACGTATATTTTTAATGGCTGTCTTCAAAAGGGTGTCTTTCCGGGGGCGCTTAAGAGAGCGATTATTCATCCTATCCATAAGGCGGGGAGCAGATGCTGTGTCAATAATTACAGACCCATCTCGGTTTTAACAGCTCTTTCCAAGATGCTTGAAAAGATCCTTAGCAGCCGTTTGAAAAGTTTCCTGGCCAAGTACAAAGTCATAGCTGATAACCAGTATGGTTTTCGCACAGGAGTCTCAACCGAAGATGCAGTACTTGATTTGACGCAAATGATCACCAGGAATCTTGACGGTAAGACTAAGTGTCTCGGTATATTCATGGACCTGTCAAAGGCTTTCGACACAGTTTCTGTTCCATTGCTCCTGAACAAACTGGAGTTGCTTGGCGTACGGGGCATCGCCCTGAGTATCTTCAAAGATTATCTCACCAATCGCACTCAAATGGTAAAAATTGATAACCTTTTTAGTGATGAGGAATATATCACTTACGGTGTCCCTCAGGGAAGCATCCTGGGTCCCATTCTTTTTCAAATTTACGTGAATGACTTGTGCAGAATATCTCTCCCTAATGCCAAAATCTTTGCTTATGCTGATGATACCGTAATTATAGTTGACGGTTTAACTTGGAATGGTGTCAAGAATAGCGCAGAATCAGCACTTACCAAAGTTATAAAATGGCTCAATCTAAATCTTCTGACTCTCAACTTTGACAAGACTTCTTACATTCCATTCTCTATTCGCCATAACACCGCACCTGACCAAGCCTTTTCTATAATAGCCCACACTTGCGCGCACCCTTCAACTCCGTGTCTATGTCCAACACTCCTAAGAACTGAGACTGTTAAATATCTTGGCGTACAAATAGATGCAGGGTTACGATGGAACTTACAGGTTAATGCCCTGACTTCCAGGACTATGAGACTAATACACATTTTTAAGTCACTTAGAGGGTCGGCTGATGTTAATACGCTGAAAATGGTCTTCTACGCCCTGTGTCAATCAGTTATTGGATACTGTATCACGGTTTGGGGTGGCGCAGCTAAAACCAGTCTAATCAGAGTTGAAAGAGCACAGAGAGCCATATTGAAAGTAATGCTGCGTAAGCCTTTCCGTTCTCCAACTACACAACTGTTCTCGGAATGTAAGGTGCTTTCAGTCCGTCAGCTCTATGTACTTTGTTCAGTACTCAGGAGACATTCCTGCGTCCCTCCTTCTGATCCTAAAAAACGTACTAATATTCCCCCAGGAACACAGCATAAAACCACGTTCGCTAGACATCAATTCGACACGCTTAGCGCACACATTTACAAAAAAGCTCACAAAAACCTCGACATTCGAGACCTAAACAAACATACAGTTAAGTTTAAGGTGTCGGAATGGCTACTCAAGCAAGACTATTCGCAAACCGAGTCTTTGCTTACATAAATTGCTTGACTAGATATTATCTTCCATACTCTGTACACTCATATTTTCACTCAATTCACTACATACACCTTACATACATACACACACCCTACTTCACATACGCTTACTTGTCCTAATCTGTGGTATACAAGTGGAATTTATATTTATTTTAATTAATATATTACCCAATCCATGGTAGATCGACTCACTTCACAAGTTTTGCTTAATTATAGAAAGCGAATAACAGACCACTGTCTCTTAAGATACAGGTAACCCTAGTTTAATCATCACAGTTCATCCAGCACCTGTCTAAGTCTCTTCTACCAACCAGTTGTAATTTATTTTTATTGGTATTGTTATTGAAATTATAAATCTAATTATTATTATTACTTATAGACCATAAAAATTGTAATCTGTAAATCTGTAAATTTTTGGTACAAATAAATTTTATTATTATTATGTCTTTTATTTAACTTTTTTCTTATTTATTACATTTTTAAATATTTTTACAAAACACACAAAAAAGAAAAACATTTAAAAATATAAAAAATAGAGGCCCACCGGTATCGGGAACAGGGTCCAAGCTACCGGCGGTCAGGGCTCCAGAGAGAGGAACCTCCTAACAATACGAGCCGTGTCCAGCAGTACTGCTTTCTGGATCAGGCCCTTGACCCAGCCGCCTAACGAGAGCCTCCTAAGGTGTTGGTCGAGGCTCGTGGCTATTAAGCCATGGGCTGACACGACTATCGGTACAATGATCGCTGAGTCCACATCCCACATGTCGACAACCTCGCGAGCCAAGTCAAGATACTTGATTTGCTTATCTTTCTCGGCTTTCACGAGGTTCCCGTCATGCGGGACAGTTATGTCAACAATCATTGCACGCCTCTCGATTCGGTCCACCACCACTATATCAGGCTCATTAGCGATAATAGTTCTGTCAGTGATGATGGACCGATCCCAGTACAATGTGATATTGCCATTCTCGAGAACTGGGTCGGGCACATACCTGTAGTACGGCACCTCCGACGCCACAAGAGTGTATTTCAGAGCAAGTTGCTGATGGATAATCCTGGCTACAAGGTTGTGCCTATGCAAGTACTCTTCGTTAGCTAGACGAGAACAACCAGAGATAATGTGGCGGATCGATTCACCCGGACGGTGACATGCCCGACAGATGTCAACCGTGCCATCCTTTACAATAAATCTCCGGTAGTTATTCGTCATGATAACTTCGTCCATAATTGCACAGACGAAACCTTCGGTTTCCCCAAAGAGGTCACCGAATCGCAGCCAGGCTACGGACGCTGATTGATCTACTTCGGACCCATGTAGGGCCCGGAAAAAGCGTCCGTGAAGCTCCTTACTCTGCCATACCTCCTTGCGGTCGTTAGTGTCAAGCACTACAGGCTTGCGCCAGTTCTCATTCGCCAAGGAGATCGGGGTGAGTCCCTTGTCCACTGCTACTACATCTCGATGAATACCCACGTCGGTGTTTAGAAAATATTCTCTGAGATTGCATATCTCGCGGTTGTGGAGATTTTTGGCATTTAAAAAGCCTCGGCCTCCACACTTCCGCGGGATATACAATCTCATGACTGACGATCGTGGGTGATGCATTCGATATGCAGTCAGCAGTGTACGGACCCGCCTATCCAGGGCGTCAAGTTCCGTTTGAGTCCATTTGAGTATGCCGAAAGAGTACATCAGCACCGGCATGACCCAACCGTTGAAGGCGCGCACCTTGTTTCCGCCCGAAAGAAGGCTATTGAATACCTTCTTCAGGCGGCCAAAGAAGCGTTCCCTCAACGATTGCTTCATGTCTATAGTACTGATACCTAACGCTTCCGACATACCCAAATACTTATAGGTTTCGTTTGGAGAGAGGGATCTCAGGTTTATGGAATCCGCAAGTTGAATTCCTACGGATTCCACAATCTCCCCTCGCTTTACATGCATGACCGCACATTTGTCCACACCAAACTCCATCCTGATGGCGCTACTAAAAGTTTCAGTTACCTTTAGTAGCTCCATCAGCTGAAGATTGCTGGGGGCAAAAAGCTTCAAGTCATCCATGTAAAGGAGGTGAGATATAACCTGACCACCTCTCTTCAACCGATAGCCTAGCCCTGAATTCTCCAGCATCATGCTTAGAGGATTCAAGGCTAGGCAAAACCAAAGTGGACTCAAACTATCGCCCTGGAATATACCTCGCTCGATCCTTACAGGTTCGCTATTCCTCTGGATATTTCGACATCCTGGATAGCGAAGGACTGTGCTCCATTGCCTCATACACGACATCAGGAAGGTGCGTAGAGTTGTATCTATTTTATACAATTCTAGCACCCTCATGAGCCATGTATGCGGCACCGAGTCATAGGCCTTCTTATAATCTATCCAACATGTCGACAGATCCTTTCGGGAACGCCGAACCTGTTGGCTAATGGCCATATCAATAAGGAGTAGCTCCTTAGTACCGCGGGACCCGTTCCTACATCCATTCTGAGAGACCGACATGATGGAGTTATTGTCAACATGTTTATTAATTTTTACTCTCAAAATGGATGTAAGAACCTTATAGACCGTTGGTAAACATGTAATTGGTCTATAATTTTTGGGTTCCGCGGTGCTACCAGACTTGTGGAGCAGGTGGGTTATACCTGTCGTAAGGAACTTGGGTAGCGAACCAGACTCTAAGGCTGCCTGGTACTGAGATGCCAAACGAGCGTGTGACCTTTGTAGCCACTTGATCCAAAAGTTGTGCAGTCCGTCCGGTCCTGGAGATTTCCAGTTCGGCAACGGACGGACTGCACGGGCTACATCTTGGGGGCTGATCGTGATAGCCCCCATTTCTTGTATTGGATCACACGCTCGTTCGACCTCCCGAGTCCATTCACCTTCGGTGTGACTGACAGGCACCGACCAGATGCTGCGCCAGAATGAAGACATAGCGTCATCATCCGGCAGGTGCGTATCAGTCACACCTTGGTTGGGTCGCTCCCAAGCCCGATAAACCCACCTTTCATTACTTTGGAATGTGCGATTCTGGGTGTATCGCTCCACTCTCCGCCTGTACCTACGAATACGGTTTGCCCATGCATACACTTTTTGTTTCAGGAAGTCGATGCGCTCTGTGACATGGGATATATAGTCCCGGGGGCTGACATCAGTCCCCGAAAACGCCCGTCTCACAAAGCGCATCACTCTTGGGCGGCTATTGCCCTCCCTGAAACAAATTAGTTTGCCGATGAGTGCTCTGGCCCCACCAATACGACGCTCGATCCTGCACTGCCAAGCCGGTACGGCTGGTTTCGGTCGTGTAGCTCTGTCATCTGCAAATTTGACATGAGCTACACGACATGCCGCTACAGCCGCGCAGTACATAATCGAATGTGTATCAGTGAGGTCTTCGCAGTCATCAAAATAGTTTGACACCTGCGAATCCAGAACAGCCACCAGCGCCCTATTCTTGTTATGCATGGGCAAACGAGGTAATCGTGGCCTAAGTTCGGGTGGCATGTTGCGATACTCCCGAATAGCACACTCCAAAGCACTCCTCAATTCCTCATTGCACTGGGTACTTACGTTTGTAACCCTGTCACTACTCTCCTCATCAGCGTGGTTGGACTGTGGTAGCACCACAGCCTGCGACGTTGGGGCAGTGACACGGTTACCCATTTCCGTTCGGAGGCGATCAAGTACAGTATCATCCAACATACGATTACGCTGGATGACCCGCACCTGATCCGAAAGTCGTTGGGCCGAAACGTTGACGGCTGGCTCAAGCACCTGAAACAAAGAGAGCATCCGGACACGGTACGCGGTCAGGTTGTTTCCTCCCTCTGTAGCCCCAAAGTATGCGCGCATGACATTTTCGTTTATGGATTGTGTCCATCTCATGCGCTGCACACTTCCGCCGGGTGCTGGGACCCTATCAGAGACCGGTAAGCCTCGAGGTCCTAAGCGGTCCGGCGGCCGGCGTCCTCCCCGTCGACGCGCAGGTGGTGGTGTCGTCGGCGGAGAGAAGTACTCGTCGCTCGAGCTCGACGCAACTGCCACAGCCGGTGTCACAGCACTCACGGTGGGGCTGGTTTCCGGCGGCGGCGAGGCGGAGCTGGGCGACGAGGCCGGAGATGGTGGGCGTGCACGTCTTGCAGCGGCAGCTCTCGTCAACATGACGTAGTTTTCATTTTTCTCATATTTTGTAATTCAGTTTATAAATCGGTCATAATTTTGATAATGTTATTGTATTATGTTTTTTTTTTCTTGGTTTCATTGTATATATATATCTGCACTATTTAGATGGTTGAAATTTTATATTTTGTAATAAATTTGGTAGAGAAAAATTTTGGCATCCGTCTGTCAAGTCGAGCCACAGACGTTATTTATATTATTATTAATTATTATCGAGTTCTTTTTTTTCTTCTCTTTTGAGAGAGTATACGACCTTACACACGGACCGGAGCCAAGTGTGTAGGGGGGAATTTATATTGAAAAGGTGGATGATAACGTAGAAGAAGTCAGAAACTTTCGCGTTAAGCGACAGGTATTGAGTATGGTGGCTTTTTGGAGCATGTACAGCGTGTGAGAAGGCATGTGTAGAGTATGAAGACTTTGTGTGAGAGCCTTTGGCACTACACCGGTAGATGAAAGTACTATTGGGACGATGTGAACGGTTTGCGCTTTCCACTGTGTTTTTATTTCTATGGCGAGTTCTTGGTACTTACTAAGTTTTGCGGATATTGTAGTTTGGATGTTGTGTGAATTAGGTATAGCTATATCGATTAGGTACACTGTTTTATTTATTTTGTCGTGTACAGTGATATCAGGTCTATTATAATGAATTGTTTTGTCTGTAATTATTGTTCGGTCCCAATAGACTTTTTGATTACTATTTTCTAAAATAATTTCTGGTTTATATTTATAATACGGGATCATCTCACCTATGAAATTATATTTGTATGCGAGGTGTTGGTGTATGATTGCGGCTACTTGGTCATGTCGGTGTTTGTAATCTGTCTGTGCGAGAGATTTACAGGCCCCTGTTATGTGTTGTATGGTCTCAGAGGCGCTGTTGCAATGTCGGCATAAGTCAGTCGACAGATTGGAGTCTTTCATTATATACTTTCTGTAATTACGTGTTACTATTATTTGATCCTGGATCGCAAGCATGAAGCCTTCAGTTTCGGGAAACAATTCGCCTCGTTTGAGCCATTCGTTCGACTTTATTTTATCGACGTGTGGCTGGCTCAGACTGGCTCGATGTCTTCCATGTAGAGCTTTTACAGCCCATTCTGCAATTTTTTGCTGTGTCCTTACGATGTTTTCATTGATTTGAGTGTTTCTATTTTGCAAGTTGAGTGGTTTAAGTTTTTTTATCTGTCTCTGTTATGTGTTTATGTAGTGGCGATTGTTCTGATTTGTTATGGAAGTAAGATCTGAGTGAAAGGATCTGCTTGTTATGCAGATTTTCTATGTCTATCAATCCCCTCCCTCCTTCTTGTCGAGGTAACGTAAGTCGCTGTATGCATGATTTCGGGTGGTGTTTCCTATGCTTAGTAAAGAGAGTATTGATAGTTCGCTGCAGTTTTTTAATATCGGTTTTTGACCATCGTATGATCCCGAAAGTGTACGTGAGGATGGGTATTGCGAATGTGTTGACAGCTTTAATTGTGTTTTTGGAGTTAAGGTTAGTTTTAAGAATTAGATTAAGGCGATATGTAAATTATTTAAGCAATTCTTGTTTTGTCATCTTTTGTTCAATCTGTCTGGATTGTTTGAAACCTAGGTATTTGTAAGAAGTTTGTTCATCCATTGGTTCTATGATTTCGCCTGTTCCGAGCGTATAGGTGTTATTTTGAATTTGTCCTTTTACTATTGACATAATTTTGCATTTATCTACCCCGAATTACATGTTGGTGTCTTTAGAAAATTCTTGTGTGGTATCTGCTGAATGGAAAAGTGATTGTTTATTTGCTGCGTACAGTTTTATGTCATCCATATACATCAGGTGAGTCAAGGTAAATTGTGTATTATCTTTTATTATTGGGAACCCTTTGTTAGTTTTATCTAGTAGGTGTGATAGTGGATTAAGTGCCATGCAAAACCATAAAGGACTGAGAGCATCGCCTTGAAAAATACCACGTTTAATTTGAATCGGTTCAGTGGCTACAGTCGTGGATGCTTGATTTATTTTAAGTACAGTTTGCCAACTTTGCATGGTAGAATCTAAGAATAATCTAATTGTGGGGTGAATATTATAGATGTTGAGGACATGTAACAACCAGCTATGCGGGACTGAATCAAATGCCTTTTGGTAATCGATGAAAATGGTATGCATATCTTGTTTGCTTTTGACTGCGCTGTTCATAGCAACTGCATCTATAGTTAGTTGTTCCTTACATCCTTGGCTGTTTTTACGACATCCCTTTTGTTGTTCTGCTAGAATTTTATGCTTGTTTAAGTGATCGTAGACTAGTTCACTTATACAGGCTGTTAGTATTTTATAAAGGGTTTGCAAGCAAGTAATTGCTCTGTATTTAGCTGGATCTGTGGTATTATTCGTGTCTTTAAATATCATATACGTCACTCCTTGTGTTATGTATGTTAGGAGTGACTGTGGCGATTTAATAAATTCATTTAGGTGATTATATATGAATGGGTGGGTACTAGTGAATTTCTTATACCAATAGTTGTGAATATTGTCTGTGCCTGGAGATTTCCAGTTGTGTGTGCGTGTTAAAACTTCTACAAAAGTGCTTATTGGTTCAAACTCCATTTCAGGGATTTCTGGTGTTGCGTCATTGATCCAGTTTGCATGATTTTTATGGTTTACTGGGTTTTCCCATATGTTTGCCCAAAATTCGCGTAATACTTCAGGCGCAGGTATCTCTAATGGTATGCTAGTGGTGTTATTAGTCGTAAGATTTCGGTAAAATATTCTTTCGTTGTTACTAAATTTTATGTTTTGCTGTTTGCGATTTGTGCATGTGATATATCTTTTAAGTCTACTAGATGCTGCGTTTAATTTTTGTTTCAAAGTGTCCAAAAAGTGTTCTAATTGTGTATTTGAATTTTCGTGTTGTGCGTGAAGTTGATATTTTATTTTTATTTGTTCGACTGCTGCTATTAATTTTAGACTTCTCCTACCATTAATGAATTGTGTTAGCCGCCCTATGTTTGCTCTTAGATTTCCGATTTTATTTTCTAATCTGATTTGCCACTTTGGTTTTCTCTGATTATATATGCGGCGTTCATTTTGTGTAAAGTCTAATATTTTAGATCCATTGCATGTAGCTGCCGTCCACGCTGCACAGTAAATTATTGTTTGCAGTTTTATGAATTCGGTGTCGACATTTACGTGCTTAGGAAGAATAACAGTATTTATATATGTTACTATAGCAGAAAACTTTCTAGATGTCTTCTGCTTAGGTATGTATGGTCTATTAGTGGGATGTGTGTCAGTAAAATTTTGTAGAGCCTGTTGAAATATGGCTTCAATTTCAGGGTTAATAGCATCTAAATTAGTTGCCGTTGGTTCAAATTGACCAATCTCTATGTGGTTCAATAAATTGTTGTCATTTGTATTTACGAATGTCTGAGGCACGATGTCATTATCTATGATGTTATAAGAATTTGGGTTAGTTGGATCGGAGTCATTCTGCGATTGAGTGGTAAAGAGATCGTTATTTAGGTCTTGAAAATTGTCTGTGTTGGTGTTGATACTCCTCAATTCTACAGCTACCTGGTTTTTTATTTTTTCTAATCTGTCTGATGATGATGGAATTGATGGAAAAAGAGATGGGGTAGATGACGTAGAGAATTGTGTAGTTTCGTCATCCATTTGAGGCATAGTTGCCTGAAGTTGTTTTTTTGTTTTAGATCTAGTTATCATGATATTCCCACGAGTAGCTAGGGACTTAAAAAGTCAGCACACAGCAGAGCCCTGCGTTCACTGTGGCAAGGGTAAATAAAACTGGAGGTCCCCTATTATCCAGAGTTGGCGCACTAGCGACTGAAGCACTCCCTTAGCCATGCAGCCCTCCGCATGCGCGACCTTGGCTTGGATTGTATCTCTCTTAGTCTGGCCCCTCACGCTAGACCTATCTCGGCAAAGTTACCTCTACCGACACAGACCTAGGGTTCACTGGAGCACGCAAGCCCCACCACGTCGTCAACGTAGAGATACGGCGGTGGGGTTTTATTATTATTATTATTTTTCCTTTATTTATCTTCTTTCTTATTTAGTACATTTTTAAATATTAAAAAAAAAAAAAACTTAATAACATTTAAAAATATAAAAAATAGAGGCCATACGGTATCGGGAACAGGGTCCAAGCTACCGGTGGTTAGGGCTCCAGAGACAGGAACCTCCTCACAATGCGAGCCGTATCGAGGAGTACTGCCTTCTGTATCAGACCCTTGATCCAACCGCCCAATGACAGCCTCAACAGATGGTCGTCGAGGCTCTATTACATGGTTCCCATACAAAACTTCCGTGAAATCGGCGTTTTACTGACACCGTGCTGATAACGGAAAATGGCGCCGACGTACCCTGACATATGGCCGTTGTTCGCCCCCGAGTTGGAATTCTGAGGGGGGAAGTTGGTTAACAACTTCAAAAAAGGAGGAGGTTCTCAATTCGACGGAAACTTTTTTTTTTTTTCTTTTTTTTTTATTTGAGATGGGTTTGCTCTTGACTCTAGTCTAAGTCATAGGTGACAGACACAGAGTCGACGATGGAGTGAGCTTACCCAGAAGGAGCCTGTTTACTCTAACTTTGAAGAGATTCGGGTTGAATGCGTTCGGAAACACAGATGCAGGTAGTGAGTTCCATTCATTCGCTGTGCGCATTATGAAGGATGTTTGGAAGCGCTTGGTGCGAATTGGTGGAATGGCAACAAGGTTATTATATATTTTAGCCGATTACTCAACGGACTAATTTGGAAAATTCTTATTTTGTTTGAAAGGGTATTGGATAGCTTCCTAGGTTGATGACCATGGGTCCATGGTCATCAAGTCAGGATCTGATGATGGGATCCTGGATAAATAGAGGGAACTCCTCAAATATTATAGGCATACGTATAGCGATTTTGGTATTTTCATTAACAATGCAAGCATTTGCACTCAGAAAGTATCATAAGGTGAGGTAGTACTGATGAAGAAGACCACAGAGAGTCACTGGCACTCCTTAGTGATAAATATGTCACCGGTATAAGATATCTCTAATAGTAAATAGATTATGATGAACCAAATACTTATCCTTATACTTAGCCCTATCAGAATATTAGCGCAGCGTTATTTTCTTTATAATATCGTTGCACATGCTGATACACGAGCCTTTTTGGTCTCGCACGGGGTTATTTATTTTATTGTTTTATTCTTGTTTGTGTTTTGCTTAACTCGTGTCTCCTGTGCGGGTCACAAATAAATATTTTTCTTTCTTTCTTTCTTTATAAATAATTGTGAAAATAACGATCTTTTTCTGAGTTAATTTTGTATACTCCAAATGATATTTGAATTTAAAGCTAAATATTTGAAACACGTCATTTTACTTATAATTACTCAACATAATAATATCATAACTGTATTACCCAAAGGATAAGAAAGATGTGTAGCAAAAGTACTGGATGTAAAGTCAAGCAAGTTTAATCATGACCATTAGCCGATAATTCGTTTGTCACCTTCAAAACATTAAAGTTTTCTTGTTATACTACTAATTGTGTTCTTAAGACGTTTTATAAAACTATGTCAATGTGGACATAGGGTCGAGCAAATTTTGAGCTTTATACTAATTGCGATAGATTTTTAATTGAATTAAAAAGTATTTTTCTGACAAATCAGAAATTGTTTTTTGAATTTGGAATTAACTGTCGTACAGCCAATCATATTCAAATAAACAGATATGTTATGAGCGCGCGCATTGTGAAGACTCGAATAGGTCACAAATGTGGCCTTTAGTTTTTAGTTTATGTCACACATGGCGAAGAGCAATAGGCTTTATTGAAACAAAAACAAAATTAAAAAAATGCCATCGTGTGTATTTGTAATTTATTTATTTATTGATTTAGATAAATATTTTTTAAAGTCAGATGAATGAAAAGTGTGTATATGTGCTGCCGCTGCTGCGCGGAACACTTTTTCAATTGTTTTGTGAGTGTATACATAACATATTCGCAAGCTGGCTGACCAAATCCAGATGTATCCTCCGACTGCACAGCATGAATTTCTTCTTGTTTACGTCTTTTTAGTTCGCTTTTTAAGCAGTCGGGTTTTTTGATTTTTAATTAACTTATTTTATTTACAACTATTTTTTTATTTTTTTCTAGGTTAAGGTACATTTCAACATAGAAGTGTTATATAGTTTTGAAATCACCTCTTAAAACCCTTTATTTTGATATCCCACACGAAGGGATTGGAAGGAAAAAAAATCCCTCACAAAATGGCGCCCAAAATCCGCCATTTTTTTCGTTTCAAATTTTAATGTAGCCAGTGACACTCGCAGGGTTAAGACGAATCGATTGACGTAAGCATCATCAAAATCCGCCAACGCGTTTGGTCTCTAGAACACCACATAGGAACAAACATACATACATACGTTGTACATACCTACATACATAGACTGATAAACACATTACCCTCCTTCGACAGTCGGGTAAAAATGCTAAATAATAAAACGTCAAGTAGATATTAAAATGGTGCATGTCATTGATATGACAGAAAGATGGGTAAAATAATTGTCACTGTCTCTTGAATCGTTAGTAAGTTTGTTGCTAAGGAAAAAATACATTTAAACAAAATTCGACCTAATTATATTAGAATGTCTGTAGAAATTTTTGCTGACGGTCAGTCCTGAATTAACGTTGTCGACAGTACTTTTGCTACACCTCACATAATACCAGTTATTTTTAAGTTCCATGTAATAACAGACAATTCACTTGCTTTTCCACGGTATTTGTCTTTGATATGAACATTTTGTACATGAAACAAAGTTCGTTTATTACGAGTTTTTTAATTTGTTTTCTTTAGATATATATGCATAAACAAGTTACAGCAATAAAGTTTACAAGCAAAAAAATTCTGAAACTCAAAAGGCTCAAATTGTTTACTTCATTTTGTAAAACCGTCAAGTTGCTGCTTTTCATGCTCACAATTTTATAATAAGCTCATCAATCAACATACGCATTAAGATACTTCCTGTGGGAGACTTAAAAAAATCTTTTTCAACAAAAAAGTTAACCGACGAAATAACGAACTAAAAAGCAAAACATATATTTTAGTCTAGCGTTTTGAGTTGGCGCCAAAGAAACAAACCTGTAAATAATTTACCTAAAGCGAGGATAATTGTACCTAAGTTGATCTTCGTTGATAGTTTGTTTGGCGCCGTCTCAAAATGCTAGAATAATATATATTTTTTTTTGCCTTATTTTTCGTTATTTCTCCGGTTCATATGTTTTGTTAAAAAGGTTTTTATCACTTTTTAGTTTACTTAATTTTAACAAAATTGGTTCACAATTGAAAATGTAGTGAGCAAAATATAAATATTTTTTTTTCTACCTTCAGGCGTGGATATTATTTTTGAAATTTGAATGAGTCCAACTTTGAAGTATACATATACTCCTCCAATAAAAAAAAATAGAAATCGGACAAATAATAAATATATATATACATGTCGAATTGAGAACCTGCAACTTTTTTGTCCCCTTTATAACCCAAGACGGGTTAAGACTAAGGACACTCACCAAGTACCGACAATACCTCTTTCTTCTCCAACATTTCCCTTCGCCTCTAAAACTATTAAAGGTGGCACTGAAAAGGCCTCTAAATAGTCACCCAGTCGGGTACCTATTCAATGGACTGCCTTATTCGCTTCTGCGACGAGCTTTTAAGACCATATTTTGTAAAGTGCTCCGTATATTCACCTGGCGAAACTTAATGACTCAACTCTCCTAGACTCAACTCAGTATTGCATTTTGCTTGGTAAAAGATCCACTATTTTACATTGCAAACTTTGTTGGAGTTGCTATTAGTACGAGATCCCACCTCAAAAATCTATAGTCAATTTGTTTTTTTTATAAAACTTATTTTTATGAAGATACTTAATAATACTTAATAATACGAATATAGATCACAGCAGGGTTGCCTTAATTTTTTCTGTTTTACTTTACTCTACACTTAGAATTGCCCCTGTGACGCGGATGCGTAATGCATACGCAACATCAACCAGCTCTTAGTTATCCGCAATTTATGGGTTGCCAGGTGTAAACAGGTAAGCTTACAACCCATAGATTGTGGTTATCTGAGAGCTAGACTGCCTTTTTTCTATATTCTACATCATTTTCTTTTAAATGACGTTAGCTTCGCTTGAAAATCTTATATCTGGGGTGAACTATCAGACATAAATTACAATTTATTTAATTACGGTAATTGCGGTTAGATATTTAAGTACTGTCAAGTATCATTCATGAAAATTAAGTTTAATCAAAAACAAATATACCTGCAGACGCAGATTTTAGCAGTGGGATCTTAGGCTAACTTTGTTGGAGTTGCTTAAGGATTCTATCAAATAGCGATGTACAGCCGTTACTTTTAAGTGGTTACTGCTACTTGTTTGTTAATGCATGCTTGCAATCTTCCCCAGATAACGCTTCTTTGAAAACTACTTTAGATAAAAGTTGGGTTTTCTTTGAACATTGAGGTTTTAAAGCCAGGTTCAATTTAATACTGAGATTGAAGTGACTGTTGTTGTTAACTTGAATATTTTTGAAATAATATGTATCTGAACTTTTATTCAAGTAAAAACTTTAACGTATGTTCGTGAAATTGTATAATAATTGAAAATAAATTAGACGACACGATTAGCGTAGTAGTTAAGCGATTGGCTGCTGCACTGAGTGACACGTGTTTGATCCTCGTACGGAACAAATAGTTGTATGGCCAACAGATAATTGCTCGGGGTCTGGTTATTTGTGCATGTGAGTTTATACGATTATGTCTGTAAATGCAACCACGATACAAGAGACATTCCTAGTCTGTGACAACGTTCTTTAAAATAATGAAATAAATTCTTAATTGGCATAAACTGGATAGCAATGAATTTGAAATATTTCTCCCCAGCTAAATTAGAGTTATTTCAGGAACCAGATACTATTTCTAGAGAAGTTACAATTTTGCAAATTGTATGTGCTATGTATGTGGCCTTCTTTGTTATATATGTACTTATTTTTTGATTATGTCATGTCATCTTTCTGTCACTGTAAATTTCATTAAACCTATTGAATATAAAATGAGTGTAATTTTTACATGATACATAATATTGGCGACGATGGAGGCAGAACTGGCGCAACTTACTCGCCTGCGCGCAACTATACGCGGCCAGCTTACAAAGTTTGAAAGTACACTAGAACAATTACAAAATCCTTCGGATTACGAAGTAAGTTCACGTCTGAGAAGTCTAATAAATTACGAACAAAAATTTAAAAACCTACAAAACGAAATCGAATTGCAAACATGTGAAGTGGAAGCTGAAATTGAGCAGCGGCATTCTACATAAGTGCACATATTACAATTAAAGCTAAAGCTGCATGGCTTACGCCATACACCACCGACAGCACCGTCGACTTAAGTCACGGCTTCACGTAAAAGCACACCGGAAACTACACCAAGAATTAACTTTCAACCGTTTCAGGAACGAGAAAGTTTCAATAACTTTATTCAGAGATTAAAAACCTGCATGAAGCTAAATAATTGTCACAATCCAGAAATCCATACCCTCCGCTGCTTAGTTTATTACCACCGGAATTACATCAGAAAGCTTACGACTTGTGCGCACCGAACGATCCTTGTGAACTAGAATTCGGCAGGTTGGTACAAATATTACAACACTATATAGATCCAAAACCGAGCATTTGGGCTAGTCAACATAAATTTATTTCGCGACTTCAAGGTTCTGATGAGACAATCATGGCATACTCATCAGATTTGAAACATTTAGTTCAAGATTGTGAATGCACGTGTAATAATTGTAAGAAGTCGATCTGTGATAATTTTCTTACCTTACAATTTATAAGAGGATTAAATAACACCGATATTCGAGCCAAAATACTTTAGGAAACAACGGTGACTGATTTTTCTGACTTAATTAATAAAGCAACCAAGATTGAACTAGCAGAATCTGAATGCACCTTTATGTCACCAGCAGCTCACTCCTCAAACCAAGGTTTACTACATAATATGAAAACTGTTCAAGCTGAGCTCAAAAACCGCAGTCAAAAGCAAGAGAATAAACCTCTTACCATTAGGGACTTACGAGGCAAGTGTTTTCGTTGTGGCAGCAAAGACCATCAAGCAGACAGGTGTCGCAACATTAAGGATACGTGCAGCAAATGCAAGAGAATTGGTCACTTTGCTCTCGTCTGCTTACAACCAACACTCAACCAACTGGAGCCTGAGCATGTGCAGCTGCAGGACACGGACATTACGGACAACTCCTCAAATATAGTCGATGACACCACCCCATGGGATGTGAATTTAATAAGATCCAACAACACAGACAAATTTCTGATAAATGTACGCATCAATGACTCGAAACTGAAAATGGAAGTAGATACAGGAGCTGCTCTGTCATCTATCACTCACAAAGATTTAAAAAAATTTAACACTGGATGCAAGATTTTCAAAACTAACATACAATGAGAACATATACTGGAGAAATCTTCGCACCACTCGGAGTGGCATTCGTTACGTGTAAATACAATGACCAAACACTTGAAGGAAAATTATACATTATCAAACAAGACTTTGACCCTATCTTCGGTCGGGCATGGATACGAGCAATCAACTTGGATCTGGCAAATATAAACGTAGTTAATGCTAAAGAACATCCAAAACTGGATAAGCTACTTTCTGAATACTCGAAGGTATTTGATGGCTCCCTTGGGTGCATACCTGATTACAAAGCTCATTTGACCCTAAAGGAAGAGGTATCACCAATTTTTGTTAAGCCTCGACGCATACCATATGCTCTTAAAAATAAAGTTGATGATGAAATAGTACGACTCTGCGAACAAGGGGTAATTACAAAAGTTGATAGCTCTGAGTGGGGAACACCAGTGGTTCCTATTGTCAAACCAAATGGCAGTACACGCTTATGTGCGGCTTACAAAGTCCCCTTAAATAAAGTGATACGGGATGAACAATACCCTATTCCGATCATAGAGGACATTCTGGTAGAGATGAACGGAGGTCAAATATTTTGCACACTTGATATCAGTCAAGCTTACCTAAACATGATGATGGACGAGGAGAGCACTATGATGCAAACATTAAGCACACACAGAGGAACATTTAAAGTAAATAGACTTATGTTTGGCGTCAAGGTTGCCCCGAATCTATGGCAAAAGTTTATGGATCGTTTGCTTCAAGGAGTAAAATGTTTTTTCGATGATATAATAATACAAGGACATTCAGAAGAACAACTTCTTACAAGACTACGCTTGAGACTCAATAAGGACAAATGCCAATTTTTTCAAGAAAAATCTAATATTTGGGTCACACCATTGATATAAATGGACTTCACAAAAATAGAAACAAGGTAAACGCTATTCTAGAAACAAAACGCCCCAGCAACATCAACGAACTGCGGACATTTCTAGGAATGGCTAATTATTACAATAAGTTCATACCCAATTTAGCTTCAATAGCAAGCTCTCTTAATAACCTACTCAAGAAGGACATTAAATACGAATGGACGCACAAATGTGATGAAAGTTTTCAGAAAATTAAACAGGAAATCCTCAGTGAGAGAGTTTTAATGCATTTTGACCCTGAGAAACCTTTGGTTCTCGCTACAGATGCTTCACCTTTTGGACTTGGAGCAGTTCTATCGCATCGATTATCAGACGGATCTGATCGACCTATTGCTTTTGCATCACGTTCATTGACGAGTAGTGAAAAAAGTACAGTCACATAGACAAAGAAGCGACGTCCTTTCTGGGGATTAAAGAAATTTGTTCACTACTGCTATGGAAGAAAATTCATACTTATTACAGATCATAAACCATTAACTACAATCTTCAATCCACACAAAACTTTACCGGCTATGAGCACAATGAGGCTCTTTCACTATGCAAATTTCCTATCTGGTTTTGATTACTCTATTGAATACAGAACATCGGATGATCATAGCAATGTAGATTATCTATCAAGATTTCCATTAGAAAAAGTAGCAAATAATCTAATTGACGTACATTGCGCATTTCAATTAAATCAGATTAACACAATTGCCGTCGACCGTATAAAAATCACCGAAAAGACCCAACTCGATTATGAATATAACCGTTTATTGGAAGCTTTGAAAAATGGTACCTCAGTAAGAAGACACGGCTACAATGACAACGAATTGACCATACAAGACGGATGCATTATAAAAGGAACACGAGTGATGATTCCAGCAAGCCTGAGATAGCAGGTTTTAGAAGAACTACACACAGGACATCTTGGAATAGTAAAAATGAAATTACTGGCACGTGGATACGTATCCTGGAGAAATTTAATTCAAGACATAGAGGACATAGTTAAAAGCTGTCGAGAATGTCGATTAAAGCAAAATGAACCTGCATGCGCAGTTCTTCATCATTGGGACTTACTATCAGGCCCATGGCAAAGGATCCATGTGGATTTTGCTGGGCCGATTAAGGGTTATACGTTATTTATAATAGTGGATGCTTTTAAAAAATGGGTAGAATTTATAGAAACGAAAACAACCACAAGCTCATGGTGTATCCGCCAACTGAAAGATCTTTTCGTGACATTTGGATTCCCGCTTACTTTAGTATCAGACAACGGTCGGCAATTGGTTTCATATGAATTTGAATCATTCCTCAGAGAAAGCGGTATTGTTCACAAAACCACAGCCCCTTACCATCTGGCCACGAACGGACAGGCGGAGCGATACGTTCAAACAATTAAAAAAGCAATACATGGCATCAGTGCAGAGCCAGGCTCTTTACAGGACAAACTGTTGGGTATTAAGGAACGCCTACGGAGGACGCCGAGCAGCAGCAAACATAAATGTCCATATGAGCTCATGTTTGGCAGGGAGATAAGAAACACCCTAAGTATTCACTTCAAGGCGAGGACGAGGCTTGAAACACGTCCGCCGACTGATGACGCAACGGTACGCTCATTTACTGTTGGGCAGAGAGTGCAAATACGCAGTTACACAAACAACCAAATTAAATGGGAATTTGGAGCTGTTTTGAGGATGTTAGGCCGATTGCATTATCAAATAGAAACTGATTCTGGTCAGATTTGCAAAATACATGTTGATCAGATGCTGGGTACCCTAATACCAAGAGAGCATCAGTAAACTTGAAACAACCTGACAACTTGACTATTTGGGACGGAGGTGCTATGTATGTGGCCTTCTTTGTTATATATTTACTTAGTTTTTGATTGTGTCATGTCATCTTTCTGTCACTGTGAATTTCATTAAACCTATTGAGTATAAAATGAGTGTAATTTTTACATGATACATAATATTATGCAAAAAAGCTAAAATTCACTATAATTCTTGCTGACAATAAAGTAGCAAACAATAAAATTAAATATTAAACTAGTTCTTAGAATCACTTAAAACGTCAACTAACAATAGTTTCCACAAAAACCCGAAACATTTATAACGATAATATCAAATTATTTAACAGTATAAAACTTTGTTAATAAACTTACTCCACCCGATCGATTCCGTACTCGAAAACTTCCGTGGTAGAACACAAAACTTTAGATCTAAAATAAATTTTAAAACAACTCTAAAGCTATTAATTTAAACTTTAAACTACAACTGTTCTGGCTTAATTGGCGCCTACAGCTTTTGTTTGTGCATTGTTACGACTATTAGCGTTAAATAGAGACTAGCGAACCCATGTAATATCTATGTTTATATCGAAAATGGGGCGCAAGGCAGTTAGTATATTTGAATAGAATCGTAGTTTTGAGTTACTGTTAAAACTTTTGGTGGCCGTTAACATTGCCAATGTTAGCTCGTGGGTGAAGAAATGAATGGACTGTATAAGAAGGTGATTGGTTTTAAAGCCGTTATATTTAAATTACATTCAATCTGTCCTGGACAAAACAATACATACATACAGACATACATAAACTCACGCCTTTTTTTTTTTCCATGGGGGTAGGCAGAAACTTCACAACGCCACTTGCTACGATCCTTACATACTTCTGTTGCTTGGCGGAATTGTGTAAATTATACACATCTGGTGCCATTCAAATAAGAAGTGAAGTGAAGTACTTCTGTTGCTTCACTCACGTTCATACATCTAGTCATACACGCACGCCGGTTATGAGTACTACGCAACTGGCCTTTCTGAATAACATCACCAATAAGGTCTATGTATGTCTTTTTAGGGTGTCCCCTCCCGAAAAAACAATATTAGTTTCAATTGAGAGGTGTAGATGTAGACTGCCGCGGTGGAGTCTCTGGAGGTGTGTGAGAGGAGACTTTAGCCGAGCCGCGCTGCACACACACATACCAATGCCATGTGGGCCACGCAGATGTGTGTGCACCGTAGACGTGCGCTCCGGGCCTCCGGCCACCCGAAGTGTTGTGTACAATTCCCAACATTTACAATTGCAACAAATAGTGTAAAAAAAAAATTCAAAGACCATGTATTGCTGCTGGTTTGTATATTACAAAATATTGAAGAGGCACTGAAGTTACTAGTAGTGGTGTTCCACGTATCTAATTTTCTTACCTAGTTGGTAAAAACTTAGAGATACGAAGGTACGTTATGTAGGAAATTTAGATTTCAACAAAATTACAACAAATTGCTAAACCTTCCGGAAAAGGGCTCTGTTTTGTTAAACCATTTAATGATGACGGAATGTTGATGCTAGCGGGCGTGGGCTTTAAGATAGATCTCTCATTTAAATTCTTTAATCTACTCAAAAAAAATTAGGTCATAAAGAGAAAGTCAAACAAAAGTTTAAAGGACAAAAATATCTTAAGGCGACGACTGTCGCCAAAGACCTTGAGGGAATAAAACGCGCACTTGTTTCACACAAAAAAATCAAAATTTTGTTATTTTTGTACTTATTATTCTATGACTTTAAAAAAAGCCTCTGATCAAAATGTAGTTACTTAAATTGTCTTTGAGATGGTGTCAATTTCATTAAAATGCGCCCAGTGGTTTTGGTGCGATTGTCGTGTTTTTGTCCGTTTTAGACATAACTTTACAAATTAATTACATTATGTTATACAAATAAAACTCAAAATTGTCTAATGAAAATGGACTAATGTAACATATATTTTTCCAAAAAATACTTTTAGCAAAAAATACTACCGACTTCCAAACAAAAAAAATACAAAGTAAATAATACGTTCACTTAGTAGTTTGTTTTTTTGTAAGAATTTATTTTATTTTTCACTTTTTAGTTGTAGCTACGTAATAGGCAAGTTGTTTAGTAAGGTACCTATAATGCCAGAATAGATTGACCGAATATCATGAAACTTGAATATAACCGGCGAATGATAGTGTACTAAGGTGAATTGTACTCATCTGCGTACCCCTTTAGAGCGTACTGATGTGACGTTATGTTATGAAATGGTATAAACAATAAACTGATATGCGATTGCAGCAATCCCGAGAGATTTGCCGTGATTTATTGAAGAGTTCTGTTGTATATCTCCGAAGTTCATCATCAGATCTTCACCAAATTAAAATGGGACCAATTTCGGAACATATTCTTTCAAACGATAAATAAATTTCAAAATCGGTCCACAATTGACGGAGATATCGGTGAACATACATTTAAAAAAAATACATAAAGTCGAACATAGAACATCCTCTTTTAGACGTGATTCTCATTTTAAAATTACGGTATTTGCGCCTTAAGCTATTTCAAACTATTCTGATTACTGGAGGCGGTAACGTTCATCCGCATGACGTAATTTAGTGTTAGCGAAACTACCATCACACAAGTGTCACCCTTGTTTAGACCGTTATATATCCTAAGTATTTAATTGAATTCTAGTTATTAGCCTTGTTTGTCCCTAGTTGTAGTCTTGAGACTTTTGACGGAAATTTGACGGTTCCATCTTTGTGAACAACTTTGAGTGAGTATAAACCATAGACATGGTGAATGCTTGAGATTGGACTTCAAGGTGGAAAATATGATAAATAGCGCAAAAAAACGGTTACGTTTATTTTTCCAAAACCATTTTGAATTTTTATACCCAACATTAGTACTTATAAAGGAACATTACATATCTCTATGATCCTGTCCTTGTTTAAGCTATATTGTTTTCTTGTTTGTATATTTAGATGTATGTATGTACTTATGTTTCTATTTTAGTAGTTTGTTTTTAGTAACTAATTGTGCTTAGTAATACTAATAGTATGATTTGAAATTATGAAACCCGATGTCGTGTCCAGGCTATCTCTATCCATTCAAGGTTGCCTGGAAGAGATCGGGGAACACGACAAGGCCGCCTGTTGTTTTAATTTTTATGTTTCGTTTTGTATTGTTTTATTTTGGTGGACAATATAGTAAGTATATATAAATAAATAAGTATAGCTGAGGTTCTATACATTGGAAAATGTAAAAAAATTATAGGATTGTCAAGTGCTACCGAACCGCTCTTGAAAATATAGTTATATTTTTAAATTGGGTTGCACTCAGCATCACAAAAATCGCGGCCTCTTCGGAAATAGTATTCAAGCTTGTCCTGCTGGAAACACATGCATTAAACAAAAATAATAATTTTATTTAAAGATTAGCCTGTGCGATAAAACCGCCCATTATACACTTATCTTTATAAATGTTCTCTCCTGTTATTATTTAAGTGATGTACAATAAAGTATATAATAAATAAATAAAGTATGTTTAATGACCTTTAAATTAACAACAGTTAGATTTCATACATAACACAATTCTTTAGAGCAGGAGCTATTATACAACTTTTGATATAATATGCATTCCAGTGGTAAAATTGGACCACCCTAGAAGGGTATACAACGGCTGATCATGGTAAAAAGAAAACCGGCCAAGTGCGAGTCGGACTCGCGCACGAAGGATTCCGTACCATTATCGTAAAAAATCGGCAAAAAATCACGTTTGTTGTATGGGAGCCCCACTTAAATATTTATTTTGTTCTGTTTATAGTATTTGTTGTTATAGTGGCAAAATACATCATCTGTGAAAATTGCAACTGTCTAGCTATCACGGTTCATGAGATACAGCCTGGTGACAGACAGTCAGACAGACAAACGGACCGCGGAGTCTTAGTAATAGTCCCGTTTTTACCCTTTAGGTACGGAACCCTAAAAAGAGTTATTTGGCATCCAGACTTTGAATTGAGCACATTTAAACAAATACAGGCAGAAAAACAATCCTAAACTGATTTTTCCGTCATTCAATTAACCCATTTTATTTCACTAATAGAACCGAAATCCCTTAACGTTATCTGAAATAATAATAATAATTTATTTATTTGACAAAAAGTACAGAATTATAGGTGACACTTAACTTAGGATGCAATTGGTGAGGTACAGAATACACGATCAATGACCCCCATGCTAGGAAATTCCTGTGTTACAGGAGTCATATCCGTCCATTACATAGCGATAAAATAGAAAATTTAACAAAGCAGAGCATATTATATAAAAATAAATCAATAACATACCAATACAATAATTGATTTAGCATAGTACAATTCGGGACTTTGGAAAGGGGGGAAAAGGAAAGGGAATGTCTTATTTGTGTCGGGTGTGTTGTGTATGTGAGTTTTATGTGTAATGTATGTATGTGTAGTATGTATGTGTTGTGAGTGTATGTGAGTGTCTGCTTGCCTTATGGTGTAAGTAATTCTTCCGTCTCATCATAGTTTAGGGTGAGAAGATATTCTTTTAACTTGAACTTACATTTAAACTTATTTAATGTATGTATGTTCAGTTTATTGTTTAGTTTGTTGCAAAGTATTAATGCACTTAAGTAGCGGTTATGACGACGTGCGAAGGTAGTATTAGTACAGACTCTTGGACAAACCGGTTTGGGTCATCTTCTGATCGTAGGGCTGATTTCTCCATTGGGAACAGTAATTTTATGAGTTCGCACTGTTGAAAGCTGTATAAATTGTCTGTCATATGGTGTACCATAGTCAACCTGCTTCATAAGCATAATCAACTTTTTATGATCCCACTGCTGGGACATAGGCATTCTCTCTGAGAACCGACAGATCACCTTCCAAAAATAATTATATGGATTTGAAAAATTCTCTTAAAGCCACCCCACTCCATGACCTTAGATATTTTTACGTAAGTCCGTCCATGGGAAGTCATCCCACTACTATTACATGAGCTTGACTTGGATTGGATTCTATAGGTCGACTCGTATTTTTCAGATTTCAACTATTCGAATAATAATTTAAAAATCTCTCTTCATTTATAATAATCTTATTCTTCTCCTCCTTTGTATTATAAAAGCAGTAAAAACCCTATATTAATAAGTAAAGTTGCTCCTCTCATCCGTACCAAGGAAAGTGTTCGTTCTGCAAGTCATAGCTCGCGGCAATGTCGGCGCCGTCACTTAATTAGCTGCTGAACTGATTGCTGAAGTCTCGTTACACTTAGATTATAGCAACTAATCTGATCACGAGGAAGTTTGTTTTTGCTTGCAAGTAAGGGTTTCTTGTCGTTATCTGAAGATTCTTTATTGCATCAGCAATATATAATTTCTGTAAAGTAAAACTTTTTATATTATTTCCTTATTGCAAGCTTACGTTTTGGTTTTTCAGGATCGGTCTCCCTAGATCCGGCAATCCTGGGATTTCATGAATGGCCCAGGATAATATTCCATATTAAGCAGCAGCCGATGTTCTTCGCACAACTGGCATGTTTTTCTTCCTCTCAGCTGGCGAATTCGCGTGTCCTGTGTGGCACTGATCTGCTCATGTAAAGCAAGTTGACATCGTCCTAAACGAGACGTGACGAATTATATCGCATTGACATAAACCAACTCCGCTCAACAAGCTATATATACCCTTTGGCTGGTATTATACCACCAAAAGTAAGAAGAGATGTTGAATGCGCGCTGGAGAAAAAAAAAAACAGAAAGCCGAATTTCGACATCCCCTCTATGATCACACTACTGCCCTGGGTTACTTAAGAGCCGGAAGAGTTCCGCTCCCAACCACCCACACTAAGAAGCAAGCTGTGAAAAAATCTCACTCGCCACAATGTGAGTCCTGTGTAGAATATGCAACACATGCTGGAGTGCCCCAAGTGCCCCCACACTTGCACTTTGGAGGCTCTAATGAACGCCACTGATGCTGCTATTGGTGTGACTCGTAGTGGTCAAAATATCTAAAAATATTCCCATCGACTCGAAAAATAGAAAGAAGAAGCAGCAATGAGGTTAGTAAAAATATGTTACATAATAATCTGTAACTATCAAAACGCAGAGGCTTATGAGCAGAACATAGCCATTGAATATAGGAATTTTCTATAGGCAATGTAATTAGTGTTATAAATATATTATTTCTAAAAGGTAAGTACAGGGGCCTTAACATCCACTCCGGTGGGTGCCCGCATTGTTGAGGCGGGGGACTCAGTAGCCGTGGCATGGAAACCCACGGTGAGGCGAAGAGGAACCCGAGGTGGGGCCGCTCGTCAGGGATTTTGCCGATAAGCCGACGACGTAGCGGCCAACAAGTAGGTTGCGGTGCCGCTGAGGGTTGGAGGCTGCGAAGGGAGAGGAGTACCGGTATTACGGTGCGCCACTCTCCCTATCCTCCGCAGCCTGCACAAGGTCACCTCCGTCTACTGGCGAACGAGGTGTGGCTGCAGGGGAGAAGGAGTGTCGGTATTACGTCGGCCGCTCTCCCTATCCCCTGCGGCCGCAAAGTGGCCACTGTCCTGATCCGTCTCAAGAGGGACCAAGGTTGCCATACACTGGGGTTTCTGGCGGCTTTGTGCTGGTTTCGTCCACCAGAGTGCGCTGGGGTTAATCCCCAGAGGAGGGTCCGGTGACGGAGAGCCGCGGCGGGTTCGCGGTGAGTGCTAAAGCGTGCCCGTGGGTTGGAGTTCCACATAACTATGCTATCTCCCCGTGGTAGAGCCAGTATGCATGAACATTTCTCCACGATAAAAAGGGGCCTTAACATGACGTCTCAGAACTGTCATGGTGCGACAGTATAAAAGGGACACAGCGCTTTGTCTTGTATACTCCGTCTTTCTCTAACCGTGGAACCATGATAGTTTTGACACGTCGTGGTAGGGCCCCAGACGCGAAAAAAGAAATACAATTGCTGAGTGTAGTCTACTTTTAATAGGAACTCTTGTGGCATATGTAAGCCACGGGTGCGAAGCTTCAGGAACAGATAGAATTTTCACATATCAATAGATGAAATAAACCAATTTGTGCCTTAGATGAAAATGGTGGAATATAAGACGCAATCAAAAAATACCCTAAAATTATATTTTAAATTAAATATTTAAAAAATGTTAGTAGCCTATATGCACATAACTATGGGTTAGTTATGTGCATATAGGCTACTAACATTTTTTCATCGACAGAAAGCCGCACTTCCATAGCACGAATTTGTCACTACACCCACGTGATTAAGCATTTCTCTCACCTATACCTAATCCCGGATCACCTGAATGCATATCACCTTCACTACAATACAGCCCATAATACCGTACTATAAAAATCTTATTACCTTCAGCCACGTTTCACGTTTTGCATAATGCATACATTGCCTATGCAACGCATGAACGGGGTACGCATAGCCCAGAATTACTGATACATGTTTTACTAAAATATTAGCACTTTGCTCACATTTGGGGAGGCTTACTTTCGTCAGACGGTTTTAGTATTTGTTTGAATGAAAGAAAAACATATAACTGAACACGAGCGTAGTACAAAAAAGGTTTTTCTTTTAAATAAAATACTGAATGCCAGAAGTGACTGGCCAAGCTTCTTCTATAGCCCAGTTTAGAATAAAGCAAAAACAACAACTGAGGGGCGTATCAAAGGATTTAAAATCAGTATGAAGACATTAAACATAAATAATGTAGGTACCTATGTATGGACCCACATAGGACATGTACTAAGGTCGACTTACCGACAGACTTTTCGTTTTCTGGATACTCTTAACTAAATACATGTAAAGTGGCTGTTGTTTCGTAGATCGGGTATTCCAATTTTTTATTTTTGGAATTTCAGGCCGAAGTTTGAACAGATCTAATTTATAAATTGAGCCTTGCTTGCATGAGTGCACCAGGGTGCCAGCTAGCAGGGAAAAGTGGTGATTCGAATGATTTTGAGGTAAATAACATCTACGTCCTGTACGAGATTACGAGTAAGATGGCTCTGAAACAACTTAAGAATAAAAAGGCGCCGGGTGATAACGGAATTACAGTCGAACTTCTAAAGGCCGGTGGAAAACCGGCCCTTCAGAAGCTGTTTGATTCTGTCATACTCGAAAGGAAAACGCCGCACTCATGGTACGGGGGTGTGGTGGTACTTTCTGCAATAAGGGTGACAATGACCCGTTGAAGAATTATAGGCCCATCTCACTTATTAGTCATATCTATAAGTTGTTTTCAAGAGTCATTAAGAATCGTCTCGCGCGCAGTTTTGGCGATTTCCAACCTCCCGAACAAGCCGGTTTTCGAAAAGGTTTTAGCACTGTAGAACACATACATACATACGCTTCGGTAGGTAATACAGAAGATCGAAGAGTATAACCTGCATCGTTGCCTAAGCAAAGATTGTTTGTGGACTACGAGAAAGCCTTTGATTCGATCGAGACTTGAGCTCTACTACAGTCTCTTCAACAGTGCCACATCGACTACCGGTACATCGAGTTGTTGAAGTGTTTGTATAAAAATGCCACCATGTCCGTCCGACGTCATATCGCCGAAACTGTACACGGCTGCATTGGAGGATGTCTTCAAGGTTCTGGATAGGAGAGAGCTAGACTTCAACGTCAATGGCGAGTATATCACTAACCTTCGATTTGGTGACGATATAGTGGTCGTAGCTGAGACCATGGAGGACCTCAGTACAATGCTCAATGATCTCTGTACAGCTTCCGAAAGAGTGGGTATTAAAATGAACATGGACATAACAAAGTTAATGTTTAACGCCCATTTTGCATCCACTCCTATCATGGTCGGAGTTTCTACACTTGAAGTTGTGGACGATTATGTCTACCTAGGGCAAACGGTACAATTAGGTAGGTCCAACTTGGAGAAAACAAGCTTCGGCTGGGCAGTGTTCGAGAAGTTGCGTGGTATCTTTTCGCTAACTTACAGCAAATCAAATCAAATCTTTTTACTGTGAGCATAGGTTTTACAGACAGATGTTAGGTAAATTTCAGTTCCTTTATGTCCTGCCTAGTAGGCATACAATAATTAAGTCAACATGCAAAATAATCATAGGTATCACATATAAAGCAAATCTTACAAAATAAGAATTAGGTGCATGGTGACAGATTGTAGTAGGTAGCTACTAATTATTAAGAAAATCTTGGATCGTGTAGCAGGCTTTTTCAATTAAAAAATGACGTAATTTATATTTGAATAGCGGCAGTTCCTTAGTGTTTAAAATGTCCACAGGTATCCTATTGTAAATTTTAGATGCCATTCCGAAAAGAAGAGCAGTTCTATATGGTATACCAGATATCTTAAGTATATATATTTTTGATTTTAGTTCACCGAATAGATTTTTGTTAATTTTAACAAATACCGCAACTTCATAGATGTAAGCTGATGGGAAGGTTAGAATTTTAAACTTTTTAAAATATGGTTCGCATGATTCAGGAACAAAGATACTAGCAATTGCGCGAACGCATCTTTTTTGCTCTTTAAACACTGATTCTTTATTTGTGGCTTTGCCCCAGAATATAATAGCGTATTTTAGGGTTGATGATACGTAGGCATGACAGGCAGTTAATAGAGCTGATTGAAAATTCATTTAATCGAGAACTTTAGACAATTTGTAAAGAGCATATGAGTACTGGTTCAGTTTACTGCATACTGTGTCAATGTGTGTTTGCCAAGTCATATCATTATCTATCCATAGCCCTAAAAATTTTACGCAGCTGACTTGTTCAATTACTGTACCATCATGTTGAATGTTGAAATTGTTTTTACTCTTTCGAGGGAATGTGACTAATTTGGTTTTTCTAAATTGATGACCAGGTTGTTATTTGTCAGCCAGTTAATTACTGCATTAAGGGTACTATTTATATCTGCTTCAAAAGTATCCATATCTTCACCAGTAAAAATGGCTCTGCTGTCGTCAGCAAAAATAATCATAGAGTGTTGTGTGACGTTAGGTAGATCGTTTTTTTTTGTTTTTTTTTTTATCTAATATAGGCTCGCGCTTGACCACTATCTCACCTGATAGTAAGCGATGATGTGGTCGATGGTGGAGCACGCTTGCCTAGAAGTAACCTATTCACTCTTGACTTAAAGACCCCTAGATTGTAGCTATCGGGAAACACAGACTCCGGCAGGGAATTCCACTCCTTAGCTGTACGCATAATAAAAGTATTCCCAAAACGTTTAGTGCGTATGGGTGGGATGTCCACCATATATCGATGACGCATCGCCGTACGTCTGGTAGTCCGATGATGGAACGGGCTGGGTGGAATTAAATCATGCAATTCCATCGCACACTCCCCGAAATGTAACCGATAAAAAACCGACAAGCTGGCAACTCGGCGACGATGTTCAAGGCTCTGGAGCTTTGACTTAACCAGTGCCTCATCGCTGATGAGTCTCTTGGCCCGCTTTTTGATCGACTCCAGTGCATCAAGCTGGTATTTGGCAGATCCGTCCCAGAGATGAGAACAGTACTCCATGCATGATCGAACTTGCGCTTGATACAAGCTGAGCAGCTGTTCTGGCGTGAAATACCTTCTCACCTTTGCAAGGATCCCCAGCTTTTTGGCGGCCAGCTGAGCCTTTGCCTCAATGTATGGCCCAAAATTGAGAGTCGATGTCAACGTAACGCCAAGAAGCTCAAGATGGTCAGCTATTGGCACGGTCACATCTCGGAAAGTTGGAGCCGGGTGAAATTGACTCTTTTTTGCGGAAAAAGACACGCCTGGGTTTTAGCAGCATTAAACCTGACCAGATTGGCATCGCCCCATTCGGAGACTGCCTGCAAGGACAGGTTTAAGCGCTCCACCATGGCCTCCCGGAGAGACTGGATCTGAGGCCCGGTAGCACGAGCGTTGGACAAGTATCTCTTAGTAACGGTGCTGTCGTCTGCATACCCAAAGGTGCCGGGTTTTAGCAGATCGTTAATGTGCAGCAAGAATAAAGTTGCCGAGAGTACCGAGCCCTGAGGGACCCCGGCATTGATATCCAAGTAGTCCGACGAGCAGCCATCGATAACCACTCGAATGGACCGATCTATCAGGAAGTCTGCAATCCAATCACACATACCACCGGGCTAACCGAATGAAGGAAGCTTAGCAATAAGGCTTTTGTGCCAGACCCTATCAAAAGCCTTCGAGATGTCTAGGGAGACGGCAAGCGCTTCCCCGTGCCTCTCGATGGCCTCACTCCAGATGTGAATGGCATACGCTAGAAGATCCCCAGTAGACCAATTTCGGCGGAAGCCGTATTGGCGATCACTAAGGATATCGTTTGCTTCTAGGTATGCCAGGAGCTTAGTATTGATTACACGTTCCATACTCTTACAGAGTATGGAGGTTACAGATATGGGTCTGTAGTTGGCCGGGTCAGCTCGACTGCCCTTCTTGGGCACGGGCTGTACGTTAGCCTGCTTCCAAGCATTCGGCACTTTTCCAGCCTCATACGAAAGACGGAATAGGCGTGTCAAGATCGGAGACAGTTCAGGCGCACAGGTTCTAAGAACAAGTGCTGGTATTCCGTCAGGGCCGCTAGCCTTGTTCACGTCAAGGTCTCGCAGCACCCTACGGACGTCCTTTTGATGGATACGAATGTCCGACATACTCGTCTCGCATCCATCAGGAGGAGGAGGGGGCCGCGAATCACCAGGATTCAGACGTGAAGATTCCGCAAAAAGAGAAGCAAATAAATTTGCTTTCTCCTCAGCGGTGTGGGCCAGTGACCCGTCGGGTTTCAGCAGTGGTGGCAGTGAGGGACGGCAGAAGTTCGACTCGACCGACTTAGCCAGAGACCAAAACGCTTTACTACCTGCTGGGTAAGAAGCAAGTTTGGTCCCTATTCGGCCAATGTGATCGAACCGAGCCCTTCGCAACACCATCTTGCAGGACTTGGCAGCCCTGTTGAAGGCCTTCTTCTTCTGACCCACGTCACTCGCCTTACGCGATCGAGCGTCAACCCAAGCCAGGTACGCCCCATGTTTAAGCGCGTCGGCGCGCTTACATTCGGCGCCAAACCAAGGCTGGTCTTCGCTAGACATTGTTACGTCAGTGAACGGAATGTAGTACTCCATTCCCCGACGCAACACATCCGTCACGGCATCCGCACACGACGATGGATCAGTCGAAGAAAAGCAAGTAGGCTGCCAAGGATAGCATGCGAAGAAAGATCGCATGCCATCCCAATCTGCCAACCTGTACCGCCAAACCCGCCGGGTGCCCCTTAGGCTGGGATCGGGCGGGGAATAGACGGACACAGACTTCACCAGACAGTGGTCTGAACTACCCAATGGTGATGCTATTGACACAGAGTATCTGTCTGGATCTGTTGTCAGCAGAAGGTCCAAGCAATTCGCCGTGTGCGAATCAACATCCGGTACCCTCGTTGCCCCCTGGACCAGCTGGGTGAGGTTTAGCGCTAGCGCAAGCTTACGCATCTCCCGTCCAGCATGATCAGTGCACTGGTATGGGAAAGCCACTCCTGGTGGTGGGCATTAAAGTCCCCCAGTAACACTAATTGGGCAGAAGGGTACCGCTGCTGTGCTGCATCAGCCGCCTCACTGAGGTACTCTGTGAGCCTGGTTGCCTCCTGATCTCCACTGTGCGAACGGTAGACACAGGCGTAGATAATTTTATCCAGACCTGTGTCCACCAGAACCCAGAGCGTTGTGAATCTTGAGTCCTCAAGGTTACGGAGACGCCGACAGCAAAAATCGTCACGTCGTTAATGTAAATTAAGAATATGGGCGGACCTAGCACGCTACCTTGTGGTACACCGTATAGTACCTTTTTAGGTTTTGATTTATGTTTTTGTTCTGTGCCATTTAGAGAGCTGATGTCATTTATTTCTACAACCTGATATCTATCACTTAAATAAGATTCTAATAATCTATGGACATTGCCCCTTATTCCATAATTGTACAGTTTATTCAGAAGTGTTTCATGGTGGACGTAGTCAAACGCTTTGGTCATGTCCATAAACATTGCAGTCACGGGAACACGTTTGAAAATATTTGTATAAATTGGTTTTAAAAGATCATAAATTGCTAAGTCAATTGATTTATTTTTCCTAAAGCCTTTTTGTTCCTTTGCAAACAGATTGTATTTTTAAAATGAGTACTGATTGCATGATATATAACTTTTTCTAATATCTTAGAAAATATAGGGATCAATGCTATAGGCCTATAGGATGCCATATCCTCCTTGATATTTTTCTTGAGTAGTGGCTTTACTACAGACTTTTTAGTTTGCTCGGGAAAACACCGTGCTCAATACACAAATTGAAGATATGACTGAGTATTGGGCTGATAACATGCGCTACTTCTTTGATTGAAGAGGTTGTCATCATATCCAGTACTTTAAGTGTTCTTTAGGGTTTTAATTATTTTGTGAATGTCATATGGAATTACAGGATTTAAGAACAAAGATTTATAAGAGTTATTCAGTGATGTCAAATTATTATTATTATTTAAATTATTATTACTAGGATTGTGAGCTGTCGATGTCAAATTATTATTATTATATAAATCACTATTACTATTATTGTGAGATGTCGAGTTTATTACAGAATCATTAATTACATTATTGTCACATGATAAAATGATATTGGATTTCTTAAATATATTTATTGGTTTGATTATATTAACTAAGTATTTATTAAATTCTTCTTCAGCAATCATTTGAGGGTCAGATATAGTTTGATTGTTTACTATTATTTTTTTAATATTTTCTTTTGGTAGTTGACTTTTGTTTGCTTTAATGGTCCCCCATGTGGCTTTTGATTTGTTTTCTGCATTCGATATTAGATAATTGTTTTGAGACTTTTGTGTAAGTTTTACTATCTTTTTTAGTCGAGTGCTATACTGCTTGAGAGCATTTTTTTCGGCTTCACTGGGTTTGATTCTATATTTCCATAGTGGATTTCTTTTGAAAAAAAGAAATCCACTATGGAAAAAGAGGAAATTATATGTATCAATCTCAGGGAACGGAATTTATTTTTAACAAATCGATGTTGTAATCACCACACATCATAGTTTTTGTGAGCTTCCGGTTACGCAATTTATAATGTATAGCATGTAAGACGTTAAAGAATGTATTAAGTTCATTTTGGGTGCATTTTGGTGGTCGGTATATACATATGATTACAATATTATGTTCCAGTAGTTCAATAGCTGAAGATTCTGTTACATTAGAAACACTAAGGCCGACTTTTTCTTGTAGTACTTTGTATGTATGAATATTTTTTTAAAGTATACACGATCCTCCCTTTCTATTGTGCCTATTATAGGATGCTGCCAAAGTATAATTTGAAAGGTTTAGATACATGAGGTCAGAGTTAATCATATTATGTACTGTTATATAGATAATATCAACATCCTTCCCTGAGTTCTTCAGATATTCAAGGTTTATACATAATATGTCCGAATTGTTATATACGAAAAAAAACATATTACTATACACACATATTGTTACTATAAATATTCTGTTTTTCCAACTTAAAACTACTACTACACGAGATGTTAGAGTTAGATTCTAATATAATATCATCATTGAATACTTTTATGTCATTTATAAGCTTACGAACATCATTAAGTATCATGTAAATGCCTTTGTTGCTAATACACCCTGTCCGATTGTGGAACATATTGTAGTCCCATTCTAAATTTAAATTTGAGTCAAGTGTGAGGCATACTCGTGTGACATTACATCTAAGCAAATTAAGTTATTGTATTTTCTATATATAAGTTGTTAATGCGGATAATTTGTAACCGTCATCCCCGACACGATCATCCCCGATTCATCACCGGCGTGGAAACCAGTGATTTAAAAAACATTACCTCGTTTTGTGCAGTCGGCGAACTTACAGAATAAGGACACGGTCAGTGTTGTGTGTAGAAATGTGAGGGTAGATGAAGAATTTTCTGCCCCAACGGAGCCAGTACACCGAGACACCAGTCTACCCGGGACCACGGTCTTTGCAACACGGCCGAAACGTCGGGTGAAATAAGTAAATAAATGAATCGAAATCATCGCGTTAAATACCCGTGGTATATTGTTACTATTGTTACCAAGGCTCATACAATACGTGTATATGCCACTACAGTCAGTGTCTATCGCATACTCATCATATTAAATAAGATAAGCATCGAATGCTTAGTTGATAACGATGCTCATTTGAGAGAAATGTGTAGTAGACCGTATCTCGATTGACTTAGTCCCCTTAGGCATTTCTGATGAGGTCACACAGCTTCCTCTAATCTTAATCTTATCAAGCTATTATTTACGCTGTCTTATCTTTTAGTGATTGAATTCTGCTGCCTTATAAACACAATGTCTTTAACAGCTGTAACGGAAAATTGTGGCCAAATTTTAATAACTTCTTCTGCGCAAGCAAATGAGCAACTTTCTCCAAGGAAGTCAAAATGAATTCTCAAAAAAAAATGTATCTCCAATACAAATTTTAGTCAGCTTATGACAATTTTGTATGGGAAAACTTATTTAACTTACCCGTCTTAATTCTCTCTGTACACATTCCCAAAGAACATTACAAGCATAGACAAAAACTTCAACCCCTGGCCCAAAAAACCTGGCCCAGTAATAAGCAACCCAATTATGAAAATACACGAAATCTCAAATGATTCAGCCAAAACACATGGCTGCTGGGAACAACATTCCTACTGTGAACCTACAAAATGTTTTGCTCCACATTTACTGAAGCGAACTGTTATATTATATTCTGCGAGAGAAAATCGTCGTAATATTAGCGTAGTTTTATACAAAGCAATACAAAATTCAAGAAGATTCATACCACTTTCTCACCTGATGGTAAGCGATGATGATGATTTTAATATGAACCAGAGAATAATTACATATATTCTTTATTAAAAATATTTTTTACAACAAGCTTTTATCGTATTCTTCTCAGGAAACCCTTTTATTTGGTACCCATATCATGGCAGTGCACAAAAAATAACTAGTCCGCCATCTTGGGCTGTCCGCCATATTGGGCTTAGAATAACGTCACTAGCTAAAGTTCCTCATGCATTGTCATCCAAACTAAACGTGTGTGCAAAATTTTATATTAATCGGTGAAGGATAACTGCTTTGAAATTCAGTTGCAAGATTTGGCCCGAACAAACTTACATACATTATATACTATTTAACAAAAAAACGAAAGGTATTCTCTAACTCTCTAAACAAAAAAGAAAGTAATATCAATATTTTTATTTTCGTACTATTGAAAAAATACCTACTCCAGAAAAAAACTGTTTCTTTTTCATGTTCATTTTAAACGTTTTTTTTCATCTCAGAAAAAATACCGTTTTTTACAACTCTACTTAAAACCCGCCGAATACATAAGCTCCTCCTTTTTAACCGACTTCCCGAAAAGGAGGAGGTTCTATGTTCGACATTATGTTTTTTTTTTTATTTTTTTTTTTCACCGATATCTCCTTCAATTGTTAACCGATTTTGAAAATTATTTTTTTGTTTGAAAATGTATGTTCCGAAATTGGTCCCATTTTAATTAGGTGAAGATCTGATGAACCATTTCGGAGATATACAACAGAACTCTTCAATAAATAATAGCAAGGCTCTCGGGATTGCTGCAATCGCATGTCTGTTTATTGTTTAAACCATTTCATAACGTAACATCACGCCAGTAGGCTCTTAAGAGGTACGCAGATCTCTCATTTCACCGGTTATGTTCAAGTTTCATGAAATCTATTCTGGCGTTATAGGTACCTTACTAACTTGCCTATTAGGTAGGTACAACTAAAAATAAAAATAAAGTTATTTTATACTTTGTAGTTTTGCATTTGGAAGTCGGTAGTATTTTTTTGCAAAAAAGTTTTATTTTCATAGACAGACAATCGCCATATTGGTGTTCTTTTTTAACAAAAAGTTCGGAAGTTTCATGCCACTTCACAATGAACTGATTAATAATAATTACAGAACAACTTCATTAAAAGACGAGAACAACTCATTTCAATGCTGATAAAAGTAACTAAACAGTAACGCAACAACCCAATTACCAGAACACACCAAATCTCAAACGATACGACCAAAAATTTGTCTGCCGGAAACCACCATTCCCACTGTTCCCTACGTACCGTTGTACATACAAAATGTTTTAGTCCACATTTACTGAGGCGAGGTAGTGTATTTCGCGCCGCTATTTTTGTTTAGTCACCCGAGGCTAGTTGTTAACTAGCGCGGAAAGCCCTACTATCATCTCCGAAATATAGAACTTCTTTTAGATGATGTTCTGACGTTTGACTTTGGATTTTTCTTGGCCTTGTACGTTATTTTCTAGGAGAATTTGTGGTTGAATTTGTTATGTTATTTGTTTATCCTCGCACTGGAATGACTTGCAGCAATGTAGCACAATATTATAATAAACTCACTGTAAGGCCAGTTTTCTTCACGATTTTATTTCAAAAACACTAAACAAGTTTTCTCAGGTATAATTACAACCCCCTGGTGGGTTCCCGCATTGTCGAGGCGGGGGGGCTCAGTTACCGTGGTTTGGTCACCCACAGTAAAGCGAAGAGGAACCCGAGGAGGCGCCGCTCGTCAGGGCTTTTGCCGATTAAGTCGACGACGTAGCGGCCAACAAGAAGGTTAAGGTGCCGCTTGGTAACAGGCGACATCGCAACTGAGACGGGCCGCGATGTCTTATGGAGCGTCCCAGGTCCCATACGATATTGCGGATGAGGGTTGGAGACCGCGGAGGGAGAGGAGTGCCGGTATTTCGGTGCGCCGCTCTCCCTGCCTGCCACGGCCTAGACGGGTTCGCCACCGGCTGATGACCGACGCGGTGGGCCGCAGGGGAGGAGGAGTGTCGGTATAGCGCTAGCCGCTCTCCCTATCCCCTGCGGCCGCAAAATGGTTGGTCGAAAATGCAGGCAAATGTTCGTCTGGCACCCATGTGCCGATTTGGTCCCTGGGGTGATAACGGCGTACAGTGTGTTCTGGTGCGCCGGTGATGAGGGGTACTCCCCCAAGGAGGGTCCGGAGAGTTGCGGCGGGTTCGCGGTGTGTACTAAGGCGTGCCCGTGTTCCCACCATAAGCGGCACAGGAGGACACCGTGGAGTTTTAGTGAGTTAGAGTCCCACATAACTGCACTATCTCCCCGTGGTAGTGCAGTATGCATTTCGCCACAAAAAAAAAATGGTATTATTACAAAATAATAAAGCCGCCAGTATCAGTCACATTATCCTCTGTGCTAGTTGGTACTGTTTTACATGGGGTTACTGTACTGTATTACGGTTGGAACTGTATTCATCATTACTGTGACCCATAAGGCAACAAATAAGTAAACACCTAGATGTTTTAAACATAGGCTCTTTAGGCAGGGAAATAAAAAAAAAAACAAAACTAAAATAGAAGAAAGAAAAAGTGTTTATTTGTCACAAAACGACATACATTATAATAACATGCTTATGCTAAACCCTTAACAATATTATTAGTAGTACTTAAATTAAGTTAGTAAAGACGAGAAATAAATCAAACAACAATAACATATACTACCTACATTTTTTTATAACAGAAAATAAATAGGGTGAAAAAGATGCCAGGCAGATGCATGTCGTGATTGTGGCAAGAAGGCTTCCACTCATCATAATGCTGTGCCGTGGAAGACCCACAGCACGGCGCTGATTTTCAGTGGTCGCCTAGGACGTGACGTACGGCAACCAAATCTGTTGTGTAAGTTAAAATAGATACAAAGAACATCAAATAAATACGTATACAGAAGACAAAAATAAACTACCCAAAATTATGACGGGTGGCGCCCGAGTCCTCAATCTTAACAATAAACAAAACATCAATAAGTTGCTACACTTAACACTAATTTGGCTTAACTGGCGTGTGTGTGAGTGTTTGTATTATAAGGTAGGAGAACGTATGTAGTGTATGTAATGAATGCAGTTTATGTACTGTAACTAATGCATGTATTGTGTGTAGTATATGTAATATAATTTATTTATTTATTCTCGCACTGGAACGCTTTGCAGCAATTACACCAATGGAGCACAATCTTATAATAAACTCACTATAAGTCCAGGTTTCCTCACGATGTTTTTCCTTCACCGTTGTCTACGATATCCAAGATAAACTTATAATGTAATGTTATGTATGAAGGTTTGCTATGTAAGGATTTTAAAATATAATAGTACTGAAGTACTATTATACTTTAAGGTGAGTAGGTGTTTTAGTAAAATATTTTTGAATACGTGTGAACTATAATGCCGAAAACTATGGATGACATTGAACATACTCTAAATATACGGAGATATGAAGAAAATAAAGCGTTGGGCAAATTTCGTCATACAACTAGATGGTTTATTTACCTTGTGAGTTCTTCGCACCGTGTCTGGAAATTCCGGTCATTTGATATGTTGCTCGCTTGATAAACTTAGAAACTACATATGAATTGTAAAAGTCACATTGGTTGGATTCAAACCCACGACCTCAAGCACGAGAGGCGAGGTCTTAGCCATTGGATCACCACTACATGTGGTATAGGTTTATACCGCAGCTACAATGTTTAGCAAAACCACATTTTTTCAGTTTGTTGTACAACTACAACTTGTGTTGTAAAAAACTATAGATCAATATAGACACCAAACTCATCGATAAACTAGACTAAAGCTTTGAAGGCAAAAATAACAAAATAGCCATGTAGAAATATTTTGCATAAATTAAACAGGTTGACCATATCGTAGTCGTGGCCAACACCTGAATGATAGTCGCAAGAAACCAGGAAGTATGGCACAAGAAAGGTGAATTCTATAACCAGTAGTCCGATTCCAGGCTGAAATTACATGATGACGATAAAGCAGGTGTGTACATGTTCATGCAAAGACATCCACTGCTGGATATTGATCTCCCCAAAACATCGTCACGGCGTCTAGTCTCATGCAAACCACATTAAGGGAATTTCCAAGAGACGTATTATGTACCTTCCTAAATATTATTTTAAACAAAGTTTCAACAGGTTTCCCCTAATGGACTCATAAAACTTTTATAATATAAATATTATAAATACCTTATACGCAAACATACATTATTTAAATCTCTAAAGTATACGAATAAAATTTGTACTCACAAACCGGCTTTCCCACGATTCTTTTTTCGCCAAAGTTAAAAAAATGCAGATCCTGAAAAAATTAACCAAAAAGTTTCGAAGCAATTTTTTGCCTCGGTGGATAAAGAAAAAGAATGATCTGCGTATATTGCAGGGGACAGGCGAAAACTTTTCGCTTTGGTGTAACCACGATGCTCGAGAAAGTCGTTTTGGCAATTGTTTTAAAAGTAATATTGTCTGGGGACGATAAATGAAGACTGAAGTGATAAAAAGTAAAAACATTGGGTTGGGCAGATACTCGGTTATTTAATTCTATAATAACCAGCACATTTTGCCTTTACACCAGGTGATCTTATCACCGGTTCGTCATCTAAGACTGATAATTATAAAAATCTCTCCTTGTTATTGTGGTACAGAAGCCTCTCAGTCATGAGGGTGTCATAGTTAACTTTCGCTACTTCCGAAAAATAATCACGAAACGTTTACATTGTAAGTTGGTATGACGTTATTAAATTAACTAATCTACGCCAAAATCTGGTTTTCAGCTACAAACAAAATACCTTCACCTAACCACAACCAAGTTTGGCCCAATCCTAGAAATTGCAACAAACTCTGCCCTGAGCGCAACCAATATTTACAATGTGGACTAATTTTAAACTTGGACACTTCCAACATACGGTCGCTTGTGTCAAATATTTTTCCTTGAACTTAGACGATACCCGGGTACCCGAGGATAACCGGGTGGGTGAAGTGGGGTAACTTGGAAATAAAACCGTCGGTACCGTCGTGTTACCGAAGTTGGGGATTTAACGCTCGCTACGACACCGGCCTGGGGTCTGGTGTGAGGATTGAGCGGTTAGGCGTTTGGATACTGCCTTAAATGCTGATTTTCAATTTAGTCGTCCCTTCGTTAGGTTGATGAATCTGGTGTGGACCTTAAAGTGTAAACGGCCATGTAATTTTGCTATCGAAAAGTATAGAGAAATTTATGCTAAAAATAATCTAATTATTTCCCTATTATTTTTTTGCTTTCCTTACTACGCGTACGCCAATGGTCTACGCTTTTTTTATGATTGGCTCAGTATTGCCCATTTTTACCTGAGTCGTCGTTTTTTTTCCATAGAATCAGCATAGCCTTTCAACGTAGCAATGCCAATCTTCTGGGCACGTTTCCAGGTGACAGTGTTGGTACCTACAGGAATATTTATGTATGTATTTATTTCAACGCTCCAGTGTTGAAATAAATATATATACATAAATAAGAATAGAAAAGCTACAAATATAATAGTTCTTTATTTGCACAGAAATTAGTTACAGATATTAAGTTTAAAAATAATGATCCTAACTACTTTAACTAAGGCATGCAAACAGTTTAAGCTGTAATAATAAATACTAGTTAGGTTAAGTATACATAGTTTATAATTTACTTATTCCCTATGTAGATTGATAGGTTTAAGCATATTACGTGAAACAATAATATGTTACGTTACAAAAACTACTACACTTAAGAATGTGTAATGACGTAGTTGGGTAATTATAATGGCCCTGAAAGATAAAATAATTTAAAAAAATAACCTGCTATCGCCTGTGACATAGTCCACACTCAGTGCTCTACTTTCAGAGGGATCTCGCGATGACACCGTTCTACGGGTCTTGTGCCACTCTACCGCTATCTTCACATATACGATACGACATAAATCAGTTTACTTTTCTCAATTCTTAGCCGCGTTTTCGTGGATGGAATTAGCTTTTTACGACCTGGCGATGCGTCTATAAAATTAAGTTGAATATAGTTCTGGGTTTGACACTATTTTGTTTTTCATCTTGTTCGTCGTATTGATGATACCAAATTAAATATATTTTCAACAGAATTTAGCCACTTCGCCAGCGACAAATGGATTTTAGGGCACAGATATTGTTACTGAGAGAGCACGATAACAAATATGTGAGGCATTGTTTGGGACGTAGCTCCAAAATCGTACTGTCGGTCATGGGAGTACCCCTGACTAAGCTCTTCCTACAGCGGCCCACCTGTCTTAGTAGTCAGTTTAAAGAATATTTTTGTTGACACAAACTAAGAAGAAACGCAACTGTCCTTTACATTTATGTCTGTAAAGTTCGACAAATGTATAGAAGAGGTGATTTTTACATGGCGAAGTCTAGATAGTAACAGCTTTTCATAATGATGGGTACAATGACTCCTATTTAGGATTTGTGTTTTTTCAGTATTACTCAGTATATACTTGTTTTAAGTCCTAAATGAGCTAACTTTTCCGTGTTGAAACTCACATACTCTCTCTAATTGATAAAAAAAATACTTTTTCAGTATGTGTTCAGTCTAAAAATCATCCGTTACATACCTATATAGTAAAAGCGTACTTACAACCAAGATTCAAAATATTTTATTCAAGAAAACCTTTTTGAACATCTTAAAAGTTGGGTTAGAAAGAAATATCCTACGTTCCTAAGTATGATGCCACTTAATTTTTTTATGAGGAAGATTTTTGTAGTGTTCCAAAGGATTTTGAAAAAGCTTATTTAGCTGTAGCGACTTTTTAACATTTTAACTTTTATTCAATAGCAAACCTTTTAGAGGCTTAAACTCGTAAGGCCCGGTGTACAATGTATTGAACAAAGTAACATGCAGCATTCTGGCCCAGACCTAAAAACAAAATCTTTGCCTAAACGCCCAATGTACATTTAGTTTGAATGCATGTTTCTGTTAAATTTTCGCGCCGACTGTCATTTCACGTGAATGTTATGATTGTTAACTAAAAAATAAATAAACATTCCACTACACTTTCGCCCATATATTATCTGTAAACACTATACGTCGCGAAAGTTTACGACCTGGACCGAAATTAGTGTCTCGACGGTAACCACGGTTCATCGGTCCGGGTCACGGTCCCGCTGCTGTCCGGCACGCTGACGGGAATGCGTTTGATTCGGAAATCAATGGGCGCGACCTTGGGAGCTATTTTGATTATTTTGATATTTAAGCAATCTGTCAAAGTTTGCCAGTTTTGACACCATGCCGCCGATTCAGGAAGCACGTGCGTAAAAATCTTAATTAATTAATTAAATCTTAGCTTATTTTGCATAGAAAACAAGATAACCCAAAGATAAACGCATATTTTACCTGGAATAGTTTCTATTTTAGTTAAATAATACTTATTTGTATTTTTATACTTCGTCGAAAACTTAAGTGCATAATTGTATTGCACATTGGGCGTTACAGATTAGTCAGACGTAACCAAGTTCTTTTTTATTTGTTTTTCTCAGGAGTAATCAAATTGAGGAGTAGCTCAACGAATCAGAGATTGAAGACTTCTTGCCTTCAGATGAAGATATCGGGGACCCAGAGTATCGGCCCAAACCTTCGGAATCGGTCTGTTTGCAAAATCAGTCACATGGAAGTGATGACAGTACAGAAGTAGATGGTGAAAAATTTGGAGTGGAACGTGATAGACGTGGAAGAGGGCGCGGAAGAGAATGTAGAAGGGTTCGAGGCACAAGAAATACTACAAATAGACGTGGCCGAGGTCGTGATTTAAAAAAAGAACCTAAATCTTAAATTATAATAAAACTAGTTGTCATAAATATATATATATATATATTTTTTCATCTTAAACTTTTTTTTCCTCTTATAAAAAATGAAAGACATTTAAATAAAGTTATTTTTTTTTAATTTAACATCACATATTATAAGCCCAATGTGCATTTAAATGAACACGAGATATCAACTTAAAACTGACTGCTATTTATTCCTTTCTTAGCTAGAGGACCCAAAAAACTAAAAAAAAAATCCTGATCGAGATTTTCTAACAAAACTAGTTAAATATGCTTGGGCCGCAACTATGTTAGGTAATATTGATCATTGTATTGCACATTGGGCGTTTTACTCATCTTTTGAAATTTAGCTTGGGCCTTACGAGGTAGCACTGATAAATGTGAAAACAACTCCAAAATATGAAATTGAAATCGGCCGATTTCTGATGCGAAGTTAAATTACCTGAACAGCTTATTAAATTTTCAGTTGGTCTCTTTAGTTGTTGTTGTTCACATTCATTAGTACTTTCAACCAAAGACGCAACATACCAGTTTATAAAGGTTATCGCCAAAACACATATTGTAAAATTTGATACCATTTCTTTATCTGTCGCCGCCAATCAGCTTTATGAAACAATAAATTTAGCTAGTTCATTCATTAATGCAAACTTGTTACCTAAAAGCATGTCATCCACCCCCCATCCATATCTTAAATTGATTGAGATGACAGCCAGGGCAAGTATTGCTAGTCCAACACGGACTAGCTAGAATTGGGTCAGCAGTAACGTTGCCACAATAACCTATTTCGAACAACGATAGAACATGTCGGCTGACAAGAAACCAATACGTTACTGTATTAGAAGGCGTTCCTCTGATTGTGGTTTTGATTGTTATTTAAGAGGGTAGTTGTGTGCTTGACCAATGGGGCAGATCATATAAACGCCTGTCCTATCGTTACAGTGGCAAAAATACTAATATGCAGGTTAAATTGAAACATCACACCCTTCCTGTGTCGTCGGGTCTAGTCTTTCTCTGTATTTCCCGAAGGGTTATGTGCTGAAGTAGTGTTATTTTGTAATAATCACACCAAGATCATTTAGGGAAGTGATTTGTCGATCTCTATTATCATTGGAATACCATTCTTTAACGTGTTGTAATCCTCATGGGAGTCCGCCGCTATGGGGCGAGTGAAGTAGACTCCGAGACAACTCTAATTGACTTAAACCATTCGGTGTTCTGCAGCTACATTTAGCTCGGGCGCTAGAATTCTTGCGCATTTCATCACGCTGCCCCGGCCAGGTATTGGCCCGCATGAATTCATGCGGACCACGTCACCCTCTGAGAGCAATTCCTCTAAAGAGAAGCGCGAAGATCACGGCGCGCCGCCGTATCGGGCCTTTAACTGTTCAGGCAACAGATTCCCCGAGTCTGTTAGCTGGCCACATCATATGGCAGCTAGAGATTATTCCGTCCTCGGCCGCCCGGTACGTATACTATGGATAGGGAGGCGACGTCGTCCCACGCAGTCTGGTTTCCGACCATGGACTGAACCACGGTTGGAAGCGAGAGGATTATCCTCTGCACTGACTACCGCGTCGAGGTCACGGCGCTGCACTGTCCAAGCGGGGCACTCCCCAAGAGTGTGTTGCGCTGTGGCATCTGGGCAGTTGCCACAATGTTGGCAATCGGACGTCGGCTCCCGACTTATGCGTCACAGGTACTTCCCGAAGCACCCATGCCCGGACAGTACCTATGTCAGCCGGAAAGTAAGGTGCTTTGCCGTCTCTCTAGGTGCTACTCCCTCAAACTCGTCGAATTGCCGCTATAGTGGCGTGCTCTTTCAATTGGAATACCAGCTCACTTCATGTTTAATTCACATAAGTTTTCACGGAGAGTTTATTTAAAAAATCGACCACACACCGACCCTCCACAATTTGCCAGTTATCTTTTTGAAGTCACCATTCAATGCCGTACAACGTCTCCTGAGCCTCCGTCAGATAGAAAGTGAGTCTTTATCCATCAACGAACACCAATCCAGGACCTGGGCTGTAACTGAGATATTTCAGATTGAAAGACTCACTAGTGAAACAGCTCGATGGAGTAAAACCTGACTGTTGAACGTGAGGTTCTATCCTAAGATCAGGCTAAGTTATTTTGTGATTGACCACTGGGATTTTTCATCGCAAGTCCAAATTTGTAACCTACTGATGGTAATAAGCTCGCTTAAAACATAGGACTAAAACATAACTGGCAAAAACTGTAAGATAAATTAGCGTGGCTTACAAACTGTTTACAAAGGACCAAACGTGTATTCCGTAAGGAGTAAAATACTTTTAAGAATTTACAAAAACTCAGGCTGGCTTAAGTTTGTTCTCGTAAAAAATACAAGGTCCTTACGCAAATGGCTTCAAAAATATATGAAAGCGTTATGAAATTCTCATGTGACTGAGTTTCCTTTGCTCATAATAGGACTGAGCATTCGAGAAAGTTCGATGTTTAATATAAAACGTCATCCCTGAAGGGTTGATGCCCATAAGTAGTATAGTAGCAAGGGAGCTGAGAGTAATACTCGGGTTTTTAAGGAGTTGTATAGACTTAGAGGGCTGGAAGAGATTGCAAGGACATACATTTTGGTAGCTTTAAAGCAGTTTGAAGTTATTTAATACTAAAATATTATTTTTAGAAACCATGGAAAGAGCAATGGTTTTGTGATATCATGCCTGAAATGCCTAATTAAAAAAGGTGGCTTTTAGTTTCGCCATGTCCATCTGTCCGACCGTCCGTCGGCAGCTTAGCTCAGCGAAACTCTTTGACCCAGTTTTTAATCCGTAGTTAACCAATGGTTGAAAATTTAAGTAAAACGCGTTTATTTATCAGTTGTTTGTATAACAAATGGTTTAATAATAAACTCTCCAACTTATTTGACCATTTTTGAGGCTAGCAATTGATTATAATTTTACCGAATTTTGAAACCATGGTTAAACTCTCCAACTTATTTGACCATTTTTGAGGCTAGCAACTGATGATAATTTTACCGATTTTGAAACCATGGTTAGCATAATTAACCAATGGTTGAGTTAACAAGGGATTCTTTATTACTAGTAAGCTATAATTTGGCATGGATATACATACTAATCACGCCAACAAAGTGGTTTTTTTTTGGTGGTGGCTGGGATATAGTTGTATTGGCCATTCAAAAATATTACGGGTCTGTAAAAGCCATTTTTGATTCGAAGATCCATTTGCGTAAAATTAAAGTTTAAATTGCTAATTTTTGTTAGAGTCAAGTCACCCATATCAAGGCAGAACTATGTATGTTATGGAATAAGTGATTAATACGGCATTATTATTAATAAACGGGAAAATTCAAAAAATGCCCAATATGAGTAGGCAATATGATAAAAACTGTTGAACTAATTAAATTGACCGGGCTTTCTGAATAAAGGATGGAATAATTATGGTTTTTAGTATTTTATCATTATGTAACTATTTTAGTATTTTATATTTAGTGCTTCCTATGTTTGTAACTTATTTAATTTTAAAATTGCACCAAGTGCAACCCCATGTCGTGTCCAGGCTATCTCTCTCCATTCTGGGTTGCCTGGCAGAGATCTGGCCGCCTGTTGTATGTTTGTTGTTATTTTAAGGTTTCCGTGTGTTATGTTTTTATCTTGGTGTACAATAAAGTATATAATAAATAAATAAATAAATGGCCATCACTTATTGGTCTGGATAATAAAAATATATATTTAGTGGTTGTTGGTTTTAATATAGAAAAGATAAGTATGATTACTATTCAAGCAACAAATTTCTTGTATAAAGTAACCTAACATGAAGGAGACCGTGTCGGCGTGCCCTAAGCTCCCGAGCTCACTTCGCTCGCTCTTGGACTAATTTATTGACCATGATTATCAAATTGCCCAATCGTTATTTAGCAATATTCATAATGACCAGACAAAATGATAAACAGTATCTCATCATATCATCAGTATTCATTACATTACCCGATTTGACTTGGCTAGATTCTTGAGCCCGGGCATTATACATAGTGCCCTGATTAATCACTTGGTCTATGACATATATAACGAAATTAAAAGGAAAACTATCTCAGCTAAGTAGGCTTTACAAGTTTACGAGTTATAGTCGACCAACTTATAAAATATACTTGGAGAAATAAAAAATTGTACATTGACTTATGGTCTTATCTTGTTTTGTCGCTTCGTTAGAGCAATGTTCGGTGCTTTCATTGTTTATGAACGTTAGTAATATTACCTATTTATTTAGGTGAATGTAGCTGTTTATACGGAACCCTCTGTGCGCGAGTTAGAATCGCACTTGGCTGGTTTTTTTTAATCTATGATAGAGGTAAAGTGAAATCCTCAATAGAAGGCCGCATATCTGACTGCGCCAAACAGTCCGCCAACAAGGAAAGGTGGTGGGCGATCGTGCGCAGAGCTGTGTCCGCAACTACCACCGACGTGGACCCCTCGACGTTACCACGACCGCTCTGCCAAGAGTGAAACGAGAGAAGAAGGAAGAGGTAAAGTACTACAGCTACGTTTTGTCTTTTATAATGTCCCATGTAACAAGAGCCAACTGATTGACAAAAGGTGCCAGTAATTGTTGATGAGCGCAAATTTGCAGAAATCCGAACGGCAGGCTGCTTCTGAGAATTTTTGATCAAAGAACATATTTTATTTGTGTTAAACTATCGTTTTTGCTACCAATGACCAAAGAGAAACTTTAATAAAAATGTAAAGCAAACTTAAGTAACTATACTTCGTATTTCATCTAGCAGCTTTGTATCTTCAACTTCAAGCTTACTTGCGACAAGCAAATTGGCTATTATATAGGAAAACATTATTATTTCATATTATATTCTTTACTTCTTAGGGATCAAGATGTCACATGTCACATTTATTATGTCCCACATTTCAATAAGGTAATAAGTCTGGTGTGTTTTTTTTTCAATATGGAATGCTACCTTTGAAATTGGAATACCTATTATTTGTTTTTAGGTTCGCATTGATATAGAAGATACATTACTAATACACGTGTTTGTTTTCTTCATTAGGTTTATGCTCATTTTGATTTTATGTTATATCGTTTTGTGCGATCAAGCTTATTTGAATAATCAACACGCCTGGATGCCTGGCAGGCCAATTCGACATTTCTGGTGAACATTACCAATAAAGGCTTTATTTCTAAAACTTTTAACCTTTTTTTCTCTTATGTTTGGTTTAAGAACTATGCTTACTATTTTCATTCATATGTTTCATTAAATTTTTCTAAGAAGAATTTGAATCTAAGTAGTATTTGAAAAATATTTAGATTATTTATAAATAAGACTGAACGATCCGTATGTCTTTCTAGGGCGTCCCTATCCAGGTGTTGCCACTCATCTCTACCTTGTAAAGCCTTTTGTTAGTTACCTTTCTATTCAACCTCTTAACCAAACAAACCACTAGTTTTTTTTATTTTTTTTATTTCTCTGGCTCATTTTTTCATTATAATTTATCTAGTAGTACCGCTTAGATCGCCAATCTATTGAACACGTTATTATGACACGATAACTTACGAAAACAACCGGTTTCCTTTGAGTAAAACGCCCATAACTTTAGAACGTCTGAACCGATTTGCATCAAACATACCTAAGAACACTCTCGATAAAGTCACCTTTCAAACAAAATCAATATATAATCGGTTTCAAACAAAATCAATATAATGAAATCAATATCGGTTTATTCGTTTAGGAGCTATGATGTCACGCAAAGATACATAAATACACAGTTACACACGTCAAAATTATAACACCCCTCTTTTCCGTCGGGGTTTAAAAAACAAACTACTATTACTATCTAAGCACTCTTTTTTTACAAGCTTTTATTTAAGTTGCAATGTATGTATGTATGTCACAAAGTTGTCTCCACTTTATTTTCAGTTTCCATACAGTCCCAGTTGACTTACTATCATGTAACAACTCGAAACATATTGTACTTCCTCACTATTTCGATCTGAAGTGTACGTTATTGTTACGTGCGTGTACAATTTTGTTCAACATTGTGTTCAGTGCTCTTTGCTTTGTACCAGAGAACGCGTTTGATAACTTTTGTGGTGCAAATATTGTGTTCGAGATTTGAAAATAGCTGGCTACGATGGCTGAAACAAGGATTGTTATTGTGTGGTTCCGAATTGTTGTTTTGCCGTTATTTCTTACATTTACCGTCTACTATAAGTACCTCATCTCAAAAAAACTACCGAACGAATTTCGATCACTATTTGGCCATTTATTAGACTAACAATTGACGATTAAACGCGTTTTACCGAAATTTGAAACCATTGGTTAGATAACTTAACCATTGGTTGAGTTGACTACGGATAAAATAATGGAGCCTTAAACAAGCTGTGATCCACCTCGTCAATTTTCATTATCCATTCCAAGAATTCTTGCTTGTTAAATTCCCAAAATGAAAGCGATAAAGGAGATCCAATTACGTATGTTGATGAAAAAGCAATTAAGTATAAAATTTCCATGGAGGCTATCGAAGATTTTCATTAGCGACCAATAAAATTGACGTCGGTTCCCAATTAAAATGGAATTCTATTGTAATAGCGGGCACATGAAGCACGTTATCTATGGAGATATGCCAATTAAGTCTGTTAGTATTGATTGAGTTTTGGCAATTCTAGGCTCACAGTTGCGTCTCAACACTTTATCACACTATATGTTGGGGTGGAGCGAAAAAAGGAAAACATTTTTCTTACCCTACTACGGAAAAGCAAAAGGGAGGGTTATGTTTTTGACCGGTATGTGTGTATGTTTGTATGTATATTCACCTGTTCCCTCATAAATTCTAAACTACTTATCATAATTTGACAAATAAGGTTTTGTTGGAAGCGTCTTGTTTGTACGATGGTACATTGAATATGGCGCCCTCTAGGAAGCACGAAGTCAAGAACAATTTTATTATTCCTCGCACCCCATCATGTGTATCAATTGAACAGGGATTTTAAAATTTTAAATATTTCCTCAGGGAGTACGTTGCTGAAATTGAAAAGTATCCTTGTCACATTGAGTCAGTGGAGAGTTACGTCACTTTCGTAATAGAGGCTCTTCTGTTTGCGGAACAGAAACATGAGATGGTTTTTTTCGTATGAGGATAAAAACCAGGTATTAGGACACCACTTTTCGACACGAGATCTCAGTATATCCGTCAAAAACAACTTCCGATGTAGAAATTTATTACAAAATACGTTTTAAATTTGTACATTTAAAACGTATTTTGTGCGGTGTTGTAAACGTATTTTTATAGTTATACATTTCTTTAGTAATTTTAATTATCAATATTAGAATACATACATTAAAAAATTAGATGTCAAAGTCACAACGACACGTCAAAAAGCGTTGTCTTATAGCTAGTCAAATAACCCGCCCCTAACTGTTCCCGGCGCAAAGGTGCCCATAACGCTTGCTGCATTGCCACGTTGGATGGCAATGGCTAGCCTTTGCACCAAGAACGAGCTGGAGCGGGAGTACTGTACTACCCGTATTGTCACTTAGCCTATGCCCTATCGATTATAAACCTTATAAGGTTTATAATCCATTGGCATCGAATCCAAGCGGTCAGAGGCAGCGGCATCACAATACTTCAGAGGCAGCGATGTGGGGGGCGTTCTTTACTAGGCACACCACTTTCTCTTCTTCCTTTGTTTTCTAACATCACCAATCGAACCACACGAGCTAATCCCACGGCAAATGCCAGCGCGGGGCTCGTTCGCCGCCCTGACGACATCCAACGTCTCAATCTATTATATATAAGTCTATGATCCAACGAGCGCGCGCACGTACTACTTCGCGTAGGCTCACAAAGTAAGGCTTTATGGGAGCGCTGCACGAGTGTGGGTGTGGGAGCAGGACAGAACACTGAACGATTTTACGTGTTTTTGCGGGTGTAATACCCGCACTTTCTGTTTAGTCAATCGTGTGCCGTATAAGCATCTCTTCGGTGTTTCTGATACCTACATTCCTTTTATTCAAAACATAATAATAGTTATAGTTTATTCGTAGTTTATTTTAAATATGTTACTGTATATTTTTTTTGTTTTTGTGCCTATTTTTACATGCACTACAGACCTTGGTATCCGTACGTCACGTCCTAGGCGACCACTGAACAACAAGGCCGTGTTGTGGGTCCCCCACGGCACAGCATTATGCTGAGTGGAAGCCTTCTTGCCACAATCACGACATGCATCTGCTTTTATTTACACTCGCATTTTTTTTTTTGTCTTTTTTTTACATTTCTAACATAATTTAAGAACTACTAACACTATTGTTAAGTGTTTAGTTTTCAAAATCTTTTGCCACTGTTCTCGTTCTTGAAATGTAATGTTTGTATGTCGTTTTGTGGTAATTAAATATTTTTTCTTTCTTTCTTCTTTCTATCTCACTAATGAGCTTCTTGGCCTCAGTGCCCCAACCGCCCATGGTCTCAACGGCAATGGGCACAAAATGGTAACGGCCCTCTAACGGTGCGTACTTTACCCTTTTCCTCCCAGCGGCGTCTTCCGCCGCTGCTGACGGCGAGAGGACGGTGCGACCAAGGTGGCTGGCGGCAACAGCGCCGACGCAAGTTGCGTCCCATATTAAGCACTTGCCGTTTTTCCAAGGTACCAAGGTATATTCGTAAAATGAAGTTCTGTTTGTAAGCCAAAACTAGTTTTTTTTTCTAAAACTCAGTATCATCGATTGGTAGTAAAGTAGTCTTAAAATTTTTCACTTCACCACCATTTGTGACACTATATAATATTTAATATAATAAAGGCGAAAGTTTGTAAATGTGTTTGTATGTTTGTTACTTCTTTACGCCAGAACGGATGGACGGATCTGAATAAAATTTGGCACAGATATTAGTCAGAATTAGTATATAAGATACTTTTTATCTCGGGCATATGTTCCCTCGGGATGCTTTTCGACTTCCATGCGGGCGAACGCGCTGACAGAAGCTAGTAGGTACATATTTATTGGTGTGGAATGTAATTTTGAATAAATTTTATTAAAAGTTCATAAATTTCCCTCGATGTTGAACATACTCGCCAATTTTAGCTCTTTATTTTGTGCAATTTACTTCATCGCAATAAAATTGTTCTCAAAACGGTGAATGAAAACATTGAGGAAAAAACAGCACATCCTAGAACCAAAAAATCAACCCACACGGAATGGTTGATATGGCCCACGTCCTCTTATAGAGCCTAGAACCACCAGAACTAGGAACGTTTATTACTATTATTATATAATTCTAGGTCACGGGGTCCTTGTGTAAATAAAACAAATATCAGTACTTACATTAAATACTAGCTTCTTAACTTTGTAGATAAGTTAAAAGAATGAATAATAGTTTATTACCGCCAGGTTTGACGCTTGCCATAAATACTTAGAAAAACAGAAAATCCAAAAGGAAAAACCGGCCAAGTGCAAGTCGGACTTGCAAACGAAGGGTGCCGTACCCAACTATGTATGTATGGGGACACCCTTTAATTTTCACCTTTTTTATTTTTTGGAATTTTTCCTTAATTTGTGCTGTAAGACCTTACTTTTTGCCAAATTTCTTGATTCCAGGACAACGGGTACTACCACATAGGTTTTCGACCCAAAACCTATAGAGTATTTCGAATTGACCTAGAATTGTTAATTTTTGTTAAAAAAAAGGTCTTACAGCACAAGTACAGGGAAAATTCCGAAAATGAAAATATGTTGAAAATAAAGGTAATTTTTTTTTGGTAGAGAGTGATTTTATAAGGATTTCTTTTTTTACCTTTTGAGGTACGGAACCCTAAAAAACTACCACTACTACTAATGAACGTCACGTTCTCGACAAACGGCCATCACTCAGAAAGTTAGCATGTTAAAGGCGAAGTCCCATTCAAACACTAAAATAACGAAATAAATAAACATTGTTTTTTTTTTGGGCACCTGCACATTCATTTTACACTCTATGTCCCCCCGTTTTGGACATCCACTGGTTATCGTTCGACAATGCGTCCGAATCGCTAAATTATTGGAATTATTGACCGTTACCGAGTGTTCATTAAAAATAATGCCCTGATTTATGTTTCCGAACTGAATATTTGCGCTGTATTGGTTCTTGAACTTTGTAATAATGAAATGTGGTTTTGTTGGCTTCCAATCGTTTATCAGGCTTTTATTTATTGAGCCAAAGTTTATACTTAATGAATACTTGAAACGTAAAGTTGAAATATTTGAATAAGTTTTATTTATAGGCTCGATTTAACGTAGGTATATACTTTTGTCTAGCTATAGTTGTGTCGTTTTAGCATGTCAATAGCGGTCGTTGCTCTTTCCCTTACAACTCTTTGTTTACATTAGCAAAAAAAAATAAGATGGATGATGGGAACTTTTAGGCAAACGTGCTACACCGCCGACCGCATCCTCGCTTACCATCAGGTGATATAGTGGTCAAGCGTGAGCCTATCTATAATAAAAAAACTTTTTAACAAAAAATCAAACCGACTTCCAGAACAAAAAACTACAAAGCAAAAAATAAATTTCTTTTCCGAAGTCGGTGTCTTTTGTACCTACCCATTGTTTCCCGTTTTTCGACACCGACTTCGGAAAAGAAATTTATTTTTTGCTTTGTAGTTTTTTGTTCTGGAAGTCGGTTTGATTTTTTGTTAAAAAGTTTTTATTTTTCTCTTTTTAGTTTTGGTAGGTACCTCCAATTAACATTATTATCATTTATAGCCAAAGTACATCTCATGGCGATTCCAATAAGCCCAAACACGACTAGGATACATTGTTTTATATTAGAGTTCCAGTGCCTACCTTCTGGCTTCATCATCAGATCAGTTCGATGGTGCCATTTTCATCAGTACCATTTATTTATAAGTATTTGCTTCATTATAGTCGGTTTACTATTCGTGATATCTTATGCCCGTGACATATTTAGCATTTAGTTCCAGTGGCCATCTGTGGTCTTCTTCATCAGTTCGACTCCACCAAATGGTACTTTCTGAGTGCAAATGATTGCATTGTTGATGAAAATATCAAAATCGCTATATGTTTGCCTATAATATTTGAGGAGTTCCCTCGATTTCTCTTGGATCCCATCATCAGATCCTGACCTGATGATTATAAGACCAACTAGGAAGTATACCCTTTCAAACAAAAGAAGAATTTTTGAAATCGGTCCAGGGGTCTTTGAGAAATCGGGGAACATACATAAAAAAAAAAAAAGATTCCGACGAATTGAGAACCTCCTCCTTTTTTTGAAGTCGGTTAAAAAATAAGAATTAGGACTGCTTTTTGTCTTTAAATGCGTTTAGAATGTCAACAAATTTTGATGGGTCAATGACCAGTATTGCCATACTAAATCGAAACAACTATAGCTAGATGAAAATATAGTACCTACGTACGCTAGCTATAAGGGGTAATTAGGATTTTCAGATCAAACTATTATTGCTGGTGACAGAAGTAATTAATATCTTAGAGCAGGGACAACTGTTTAAGTCACAATGCGAACTTTTAGCAAAACTAAATTAAAACTCGACTATGCCATCAAATCTAGAAACTCACGATAGACAACCACATTTTGTTCAACCCTCCAACAACATTATTGACGATTTTTGTTTAAAATACAATACATTAGAGAATTATACAATAAACATGGAATCACCACGCTGGCAGTGACTACTAACGCCGGTACCAATAATATTTGTGCTTGAGCAATGCGCGCTAAGCACATGTTTCAACTGCCATAACAATAGTCAGAATTATCACGGACAGTCAATCTTATGAATACACACAATAAACGACACTTTGTCGTCGTATCGATGATTCCAAAATTAAATACGTTTTGACCACAATTCAGCCACGTCAACAGCGTTTTCATTTGCCTCACAAAGGTCTTTCAGGGTGCAGGCGGTTTTCTACAAAGAGTACAACAGGAGGTGGAGCAAACGCAACGGGGGTCATTGGAGTGCCACCATCTAACTAAGTTGTGCCTGCAATAACCCACTTGGCTTCATAGTCGGTTTAGGGATTGCCAATTGGGGCCTGGAAGTTGGTTCCCGGGATGTTTGAGGAGCCATTGTTTTTCTTTGCCTCACTAGACCTGCTGTCGTTAATTGGTTTAGAAAACCTTTCCAATTCTTTAGTCTGCCCCTTGTCTTCTCCAAATTGTATAAACGGTGCCACAGAATGATACGTTTGAGATCTATATAAAGTTTTGATAGTGTTGACTCTAGCAGTACCAGTATCGGTGCTCTGGCTCAAAAAAAGAAGTCTTGTTATAAGTACAGATTTGTTTTTTGAACTTTCATGTTTGTCTAATTCATAAAACAAAACACGATAGTTGCAAAACATGATGCAACGTTCAATTTTTATTGTTCGAAATAAAACACAATCATGGCTTTACAAGGGCCTAAACCTGCTGTTTGTGATCTCAACAGAAATAGAAAAGCAGGCAACTGTGACTGCGAGCCAGGTTAATAGTACTGTCATTAATTTCATTACGGTAACCGTGGAGTTGCCAAGGCGGTCCAAGTTAGGGGATTCGTTTACACTGTCAAGTAATATTTTGTGAACAGGGTGGTAATAAATCCACACTAATATTTGAAATGCGAAACTGTATATCTGTTAAGTTTTCACGCCTAAATCGCAAAACCAATTTTGTTTAAGTTTGGCATAGAGATAAATTAGACCTCGGACTTTGAAGGAGGATAGATACTTTTAACTTGCACACGGGTGAAACCGCTAGTAGAAGATAGTAAAAGAGCTGGTAAAGATAAGAAAGTTTTTACGAATCTGTGTAATTCCACAATCCCGACCAGAGGCTCAAACGTGACATCAGCAGTATTAATAATTGCCAACATTTCAAAATGTTTGAGATTGATCACGTGACATATCGGTTGAGCATGTCAAACCATTTGCGTACCTTGAGGGCTGGTTCAAGACGGCGCGGGCAAAGAATGTCTGCAAAGACTTGGGAGAGGCCTTTGCCCAATAGTTGGACAGCAAAGGCAAAATTATAAAAAGCATGTCAAACCCAGATGGTTAGATCTTTTGACGATTGTTATAGATGCTATATGTTATATCTGGGCGTTGGGAGTCGCAACCCGATTCCCTGCCACTGTAGGCGCGGTCTTGCGGACGGCAGGTAATGGGTAGCTCGCCGTCCGATAAGGACCAGGCCCGAGTCGACGGCGCATAGTGTTCTACGCGCGCCTCAATTTTGAAAGAGAGTTACCGCGGTCCTGGGACAAGCAACTGAAGGAACACGGGTGGATTTTAGTCAGTAAAAGTCTGACACGCCCTTCCTCTTCACCCAGAGGGGGAGAAGTCATGGGATAATTTCCGACCACGACAAAAAAAAGGAACGTCTTATTATCTAGGCAACTTGTAACTGAAACTATAGACTACTAGACATAGACTACTAAAAATCATTGTTATCTTTAATTACCGATACTAAAATCGTTCCAAATCTTCTTCTCTAAGCATTCATACGTCCAAATTTATATTCGTCTCTCTTTTAGTCACATATAATATTTCTAGTCTAGAAATTAATACCTCTTACTTCTCCTATCATACCCGTAAACGTACATATGCAGAACTGATCTACATACCGCTACAGTGCTGTCTGATCCACGGCCCCAGGTAAAGGGGTGGCTAAGCAAACCGGCTTATAGCGAGCGGCTGACAAGCATGGATTTATGGGCTAACTTTATCTTTTCCGTTACGCTCGCCTTGAAGGCCGATGGCACTGGTATTCATATGTCGGTTGATCTTCGGTTTAGTTGGTTATTAAGATTAGTGGTGCACCAATCTGAGCAGTAAAATTTAGATGTACAGTCAAGGATCCAAAATGCAGTCCTAATCACTGCACTTTTGACCCTTGATTGTACTTATACGAAGAATTTCATCAGTTTAGGACAGAAACGTAGTATTGATACAATAATTTGAATACTTCAAACAATACACCGTAGGCTACCCCCTGTTTTATCTTTAGGTCTATAGTCCATGCAAAGATTGTCTGGTAGATATCGCTGTCAGAGATAAGACCGCCTTTGTAACCATAGAATTAAGTTGCTGTAATATATATGTGTAATTTCTTTTTTTTGGTGTACAATAACGTATATTCTATTCTGCTTCGTAAGTCATCACTACTATCTGGATTATTTTCTCAACTATATTGGAATTGGCTTCGATTGTAACCGGATTAAACTGAATTCCAGTCTTTCAATAATGCAAAAGTATACTACATAATAAAATTTAATCCACTATTTCAAAAAATTTATACATACATTATGATGTTTTATAAAAATAATTTTCAGTTTTTCATACCACCGAAACCTAGAAATGACAAGCCACTCAATATTATGAAAATATGAAATATTAAGTAAGAGTAGAAAATACAAAGCAAGTAAGAAACGAAAATCCTGTAATGTGACATGATAACATTATTTCGTAAAAGAATATGACTGATGAAACTGACTGAAAGTTTATTTTGTCCTAAAAATATTTAGGCAAAATACTCTTTCAGTCAGTTTAATTTTCTTTGCATGACGTAATAATCCTGTCTTACGAAAACAAAAAGATTAAGATACAAAATAAGGAAAGGAGTTTTCTCGAAATTCTAAACCGACAATCGAGGAGTCGAAATTTTATTTTAATAATTTCAGTTTCGAATAGAGATAATTATCTTGTCATAATTCCTATTAATATTCAGCCTTATAAAAAAACTTCCAAACGGTTTTCGGTTCAACAGTGAAACAACATAGGTAGATGAAAAAAGAAAAAATATATTTATGATTAAGTTGACGAAATCATGTTTAAAGACTGATTGGGAGATTCTTAATTCAAATTCTCATTAGAAAGTTAAGAATAGGCTAATCAGTGTATAAAATAATAATAAGGTTAGACATTCTTTAGAAATAAGGCCCTATTTGTGTGTGAAAGGTTGATTAATAACTAAATTAACAATGACACCAGTGGTGGTCACATCCTCACATGAAAACGAAGAAAAAAGAATATTGTTCGGACTTTGAATGTTTACTAATCAATCACGGTGCAAGAGATTTGGATGAAACGGCATGGCCCGAGCAATATTGTAATATGTCAAAGAGATTTCTGGATAACAGAAGTAATGGGAGCTACCGCGTTTGAATTCACCACTAGAGGTGCTGGTGTAGCGTAAAATCTCGTAGTAGTTGCTACGAGAGGTGTATCGGCTAAAAAATCTTCTCCCAGCTCACATAAAGGCCATGCTTGTGCAGTTTCTAATCTTTCCCATAAAGGACTATGGTGATGTGTGCTACTATGACTTAAATGCAGATATACTCAATAAACTTGACCGCCTTTTAAATAACTGCATTCGATTAGTCTTTAACCTCCGTAAGTATGATCATGTATCCACTCATCGATCACTTTTAAAATGGTTACTCTTCTTGACTACCCTGTTTTCTTTTATTGATAACCCCACCTCTCTTATCTGACTTCTCATTTTCAATTACTTGCTCTGCAGTAAAAATCCTCATTCCACCAATAATCGTCTTCTACAATGTTCCTCTCACCGCTCTGGGTTTATCCACACATCCTTCTTTGTCCAGGCGATCTCCCTTTTGGAATACGCTCCCTCAGAATATCAGGATGGCAACCAGTCGGTTCTCTTTCAAAGAACAATAGCAGGTGCCCATACAATGTTTTAGCTGAGATTAAATTCCTACCTCATTAAATGAAAAATATCTGGTTTAACTCAGGGTGATGTTATGAATTAGTTTGTGCAAGAATTTTTGTTCGAGAATGTCGAGAATAATAGTCATTAAGTCATAAACTTTTTTAGGTTATGTCTGGGTAACTTTTAGTAGTGTGTTTAATAGGTAATATTATGCAACTTCGTGGTCATAAATGGGGAATATCGCATTATGCATTACGGTTAAGTTTTTCAGCATGATATGTGTGGAGTACTCCTAGCTCCACAAATAATATAAGTATATATTGGAAATAAAACACAAGGTTTGTATTTGGGTACATCAAACGCTCAGTGATCACAACGACCGCTCTCTCCGGTGGATGACCGCCAAAAGTGACAACCACCTTGTCGGGGTTGCCCTCACTAACTGTTTTATGCACATTTATTTTAAATCAGTACTAATATGATTTGATAACAGAATACCACATCTCTTCCTTTTGATAGAAAATTAAATAAACATTACTTATACATTAGATTATGATCATAACATTTAAAATTTTGTAAATTATGAACATTTAAACTTTTTAATTCAAATTTACATCATATTACAAAATTAAGATTTGTTTCACTATTCTATTTGTACTATTTGTTCTTATTCAATATATATATTTTTTTAATATGTTGTTTTCTTTTATTCCTTTTTACAATTAATTTTGATCTTCGCCCGACATATAATTTTCATTATTAGATTCTGTATCAACAACTTTCCAATTTCCTTCTACACGCTTAAGATGAATTACGTTTCTTTTAAACTCTTGGCCGGTTGAATCATTACGGACATTTGCTTCATTACCATATGTACTGACCACTGTATGTGGCTCTGGATCGAAATTTGGCGTTAATTTATTACTTTTTACAAAATTCTTTACATATACCTTTTGACCAACTTCAATTTCCTGTTCTTTTGCATTGCGTTTCCTATCCTCATTTATTCTCCCTTTTTCTTTCTTTTGAGTGTCTTTATCTCGGACCTCAAGATCTAAATCCATATTTTCAACACAAATCAAGCTCGGTAACTTATCTCTAAACAAACGTCCATAAAATAATTCCGACGGGGATTTCCCAGTTGTACCATGAGGAGTGCTATTGTACATCATAAGGTATTTGAGTAAATCATCTTTCCAATCTGACTTCTGTATTTGACTTATTTTTAATCTTTTTAATATATCCCTATTTTGCCGTTCAACCTCTCCGTTTTGCTGGGGCCAGTAAGGAATTGTGTTATAAATGCGAACTCCTAATTCTTCGCAAAATGATTTAAATTCTTGACTGGTGAATTGGCGGCCATTGTCGCAAGTTAGACTAACTGGGATACCTAACCGGGAGAAAATTTCTTTAAGAACATTGATGGTATCTTTAGCTGTGATAGATCTCATAATTTTAATTTCTTTATAGCGACTGAAATAATCAATTATAACAAAAAGATAGTCTCCACTGGGCAATGGACCTAGGAAGTCTATAGCGGTGTCAACCCAAGCTTGTATTGGCAGCTCTCGCCTTTTCATTGGTGTAGGTGGGTTTGGGCCGGACACCAAGATACAACCTCTACAATTTTTAACAACATTTTCTGCGTCTTTGTCAATTTTTGGCCACCAAACTTTTGTACGCAACCTAGCCTTCATGTTTACTATCCCGGGATGGCCTTCATGAGCAGCCGCTAACACTTCTTGTCTTAAGTTAGAGGGAATCACAATTTTGTTGCCGCGTAATAACAGGTCCTCATGCAACCAGAGTTCCTTTTCAAATAATTTATAATTATTTACAATTTGATTCCATTTATTATTATGTAATCCGTCCCTAACGAGTATAAAATCTTTATCAGACTTAGATGCTTCTGAAATAGTTTTTAAAGACAACAATGTTGGACGCGCATACTGTACAATTTGGTTGATATGATATTCGCTCTCAAACGGAGTACAGTTTTGATTTGTGCAAAGTCGTGACAGTGGGTCTGCAATATTTGATTTACCAGGTTTGTACACAACTTTGTAATTATATGCTTGTAACCTCAGAACCCATCGCTCAATTCGAGCACAGGGTTTCGACAGCGGTTTAAAAATTACCTCTAAAGGCTTGTGGTCTGTAACCAACTCAAACTCTTTACCATATAAATACATGTGAAAATGCTCTATAGCCCAAACTAAAGCCAACGCTTCCTTTTCGGTTTGGCAGTAACGTTTTTCGACGTCCGTCAAACTTTTATTTCCGAATCCAATGATGCGCGGCCCAGTCGAATCATATTGTATAAGAACTGCTCCCAAACCTACAGGGCTGGCATCAGCCATGACTTGTGTTCTGTCATCTGGGTCATAGTAACACAACGTATCTATTTTGTTAAGACATTGTTTGAGTTGGTTATAGGCTTCTTGCTGTTTAACTGTCCAGAAATTAGAAATATCTGCATGTTTATGGAGTTTTTTTCGCAACACTTCCCGGATTGGTTCAGTCAAAGTGGCTAAGTTCGGTATCCACTTCCCTACAAAATTAATTAAACCTAGAAAACTTTGGATCTCTTCGACATTTTTAGGTTCTCGAAAAGACTCAATTGTTTTTTTATATTTGTCTAAAGGTCTAATACCGTCTGCCGATAGTCGGTGTCCAAGAAATTCGATTTCTTTGGCCTTGAACAGACATTTCTTTTTATTTAGTTATACATTATTTGCCTTGAGCACATGTAATACATGTTTGAGGTTCTCGTCGTGCTCTTTCTCATCTCTGCCACACACAATAATGTCGTCAATGAAATTTGCGACACCTTGGCACTTAATCAACATGTGTTCCATAATTTTCTGGAAATGTTCCGGAGCACTCGAGATACCGAACATGAGCCTTTTATACCTATATAATCCCTTGCTTGTAATAAATGTTGTAATTTCTCGACAATTTTCAGCAATTTCTACCTGATGAAAAGCATTACAGATATCTAATTTGGAGACGAATTTAGCTTTCCGGAATTTCGGCATTAATTGGTGCATGGTTGGCAAAATATGGCGTTCTCTAATGATTGCCTTATTTGCACGACGCATATCAAGACAAATCCTAACATCACCATCCTCTTTGAGAACGGGGACCATAGGGGAAACCCAAGGAGATGGTTCATTCACTGCTTCTATGATATCCATCTTCATTAACTCGTCAATCTTATTGTTGATTTTGATTTCTAATGGTATTGGGACACGCCTATACGGCTGACAAACCGGTGTAACTGTTTTGTCAATTGCAATTTTTAAAACAACATTTTTAAATTTTGGAAATTGATTGTCACTTACCTCATTAATGTCTAAACCTAGTTTCAATACTTTTAGTGTTATCGCACTGTCTTTCCCTAGTAAATTTCTAACACCATCTTTTATCACATAGAAATTTGCCAGAATAGTTTCTGGACCTGCACGAATTTCAGCCTCAAACGATCCCAGCACCGTCAGGGGATCTTTAGAACCGTAGGACATAAACGTTTTATCTGGGTTTTTCCTTTGATTCGTAACCATCACATTTTTTGCCTTCATAAGATTCCAGGACTTTTCGCTGATGATGTTACATTTACTCCCTGAGTCAATGAGCAATTCTACGTCAACCCCACCAATTTGACATGAAATAGCAGCATCTTCATCGATGTGAAATATGTAGTCAATTACCGCATCAGACTTGTACTTTTTTTTAGATGGACCCTCGGTATCGTCTTTCTCAAAACGACGCTTTTTTGAGTTGGTTTTTTGGTCTCTGGGATTGGGTTTACGTTTATTTGCTCTTGTCCTGCACATTTTAAGGAAATGACCCTTATAACCACATTTGGCGCATATTTTATCTTTGGCCACACATAGGTCGCTGTCAAATTTATGATTATTACTGCCACATCTAGTGCATTCTATTTTTCCCTCATCGATTGTTCTGTTTTTCACAGTTTCTATTTTGTTCACGTTAACATTTTGTTTGTCTTGGAAATCACTCATTTGTCTTTCGACAGTTTCGAGCGCATTAGCCTCCGCAATGATTTTTTCAACTGTAACTGTATCTCCCAACACCAGAATCCTCTTTCTCAACTCAGTCGACATACATTTTTCCGTTATCTGATCAATTAAACTCTCATTCGCATTAGAAAAATTACATTTGGCACTTTGACGGCGCAACTTTACTAAAAACTTTTCAAATTTTTCTTCCGGTTCTTGTCTCATTAATCGAAATAAATGCCGCTCAAAGAGATTACTTTGTTTCGGCGCGAAATATTCATTCAGTTTCTCTATTGCTATCGTATAAACATCAACCGATTCCTTCTCCTCTACGTGAGCGCCGGGGATATTAAAGTAAACATCTTGCAATGCTAACCCTCCGATATGCAAAAGAGATGCCCGTTTCTTAACCGATGTATCGATATTCACAGCTTGAAAATAAATTTCTAATCCGCGTTTCCACTTTTCCCATCGAGTACAGAGAGAATTCGGTTCGCCTTCGCAGTCGAACTACTCAAGATTAGGTATATTTTGAGACATAATGGGGTTTTCTGCAAAATAAAATTATTTTTTGTTGATTGAACCAAAACTTTTGTAAACAAATGTTTTGAGAAAGAGGAAACTGTGGTTATTTTAGCATTTTATTACAGTTATTCAATTTTGAACTCGGCTGCTAAATAAAAGCATATTTTTGGCATAATTTTGATAGTTCACACTCACATTAAACTTGGTGTCAGCACAATTTATTCTCAATAATAGTACTTTCACGGCTGACGATTTTATGCCTCAACACATATTTAGTAAAACAAGTTATATTTTTCACAATAACATCTTTACATAATTAACATACAATCGGTTATCAACCCCCTTTAATGTAAACCTACCAAGAAGTATCTAAAATATCATAACAACAAAGTTGCAACAAAAGAGTTCTTGTCTCGGCTTCGGCCGTAACGAATAATGCCTACTGGCTGAGTTATGCTTAAATAACAAGTAAGTACTTATAATCGCGCATAGATAAAATCTACCTGAATTAACACAAATAATAATACTTTCATTAATTATTGACAGCAAAACAGGTAATTAATACGTCATAAATTATAACGAGGGTAGGTAGGTACCTACTTCCTTTTCTTATGAACTTTTATTGATATTATTTGTAACTACTGCAATGTTGTTATTGGTTTAACAGTAGATCGACGCTAAGAATGGCTGCACACACTTAGAAATCCGTCCAACTGATCAATGTATATGTAAGATTTTATTGTTTACATGATTTTGGTGAACACATAACCTGTTGACTACCGATTTGTATGCAATTAGATTTGAAATATTTTTTAGCACTCACCAGATTTCCTCGTCGCCAATTGTTGAGTACTCCTAGCTCCACAAATAATATAAGTATATATTGGAAATAAAACACAAGGTTTGTATTTGGGTACATCAAACGCTCAGTGATCACAACGACCGCTCTCTCCGGTGGATGACAGCCAAAAGTGACAACCACCTTGTCGGGGTTGCCCTCACTAACTGTTTTATGCACATTTATTTTAAATCAGTACTAATATGATTTGATAACAGAATACCACAATATGTATAATATACTCTTTGGGATGAATATGTTTATTTAAACTAAAAGACTATGACGTGTAACAAAAGGTAGTCGTCAACAACCAAGGTATATTTTTTTAGACTTGGATCCTAGTCTTTTTGCCAATCACTAATTGAAAGTAATTCATTAACAGTTCATAGTTATTCATTTATTAGTAGCTCTCAACCAAAAACAAAGTATACATGGTTAATATCCCGAAACAAATATTAATTCTAATGATTGTGACCATGTCAGCTTAAAAACTTGTAATTCTTTTATTTCTACTACACTAAAATATTCTTACCTACCTGCAAGGAACATCTACACTTAGACGTAAACTGTATTGCCAACTCATTTAGTGCAATAAATACAATAATAATATTTTTACTTAATATAGCTACTACTTGTCACTTAGCAGATAAAATATATAATGGCAATACGTAGCTTAAGAAATTAACTAAAAAATCAAATAACTTTTTATTTATTATGATTTTTTTATTCGTTTTGTACCAGCCCAATTATACTTTAAAAAACGTAAACAATTGATAGAATGCCTTTCGAATATAACTGACTATTAGACGCTTAAATTTAAGTCAGCTAAGATTTCGCCATTGTTCTTTAAGGCATGTGAGTACATTTGCAAGAAATTTGCAGAATAATCTTAATACAATATATTCTTTTTATATATTTTTTTCTCTATTTATCCTTTCATTTAGTTGCACTGGCCTTATTTTATCTCTGCACCACCCTAAGATCGACTGTTAGAAAATGCCTAAGGCATTAAGTCCGCCTTTGTACTTGTGCATAAAGTTTAAATAAATAAAATAATCAATATTTGACAGGTGTACTAGCTTTCTAAGATAGTTCCAAGTTTAAACTGACGTTATTTAGTTCATACTCATATATTTTCGGTAACAATCTAGCTTTTTAATATCATTTTATAAAGTGTTTTTTTTAAACAAAACTGTCACCTATACACGTGAAGACCTAATGACTGCGTCAGCTAACGATGTTGCAATGCGGTAGCTGGATACTGAGCTAAACGAACAATGTAACTTTAATACGGAATTAAATACGAACCTGACTATTTATGTATGTGACTTTATAATTATGTTTGTAAATGCACCCACGATACAGGAACAATTCCTAGAGTAGGACAAGGTTTTTTTAAACAAAAAGACAATAAAAAATAATTACCATATTTTGACATCGATACGCTAAGAAGAGAAGACAACAAACCGAGATATTAAAACTAAGATCGATTGTTCACGAGGCACCGCATGACAGGATTTGCGGTCACGATTTTTAATATACAACAAACTGCAGACGAGCTGACGTCCGTTCGTTTGTTCATTAGACACGATTCTGCAACGACACTGCTGTGCACTTGTACTTGTATTGTTCTGTAAGCGCGTGAGTTACGAACCACGCGTGAGCCGTGCGGTGCGGTGTGTCGTGTCGTTAACAAGCTCATACTTGTTTTACACAGACGCTATAATTATAGTCACTGCAAAAAAAGTCGCGACGACACAACATAGCCGACATTCCGTTTAGTGTGGTTTCGTGCAATGAACAAACCGCCCATACAAATTTATCTCTGAAGCGTGACGACATTTTGTCGTGTCGTGTGTCGCGTGTATGCTAAGTTAAGGTTAAATAAGGATGACCTAGTTTCTTTTCCCTTACCCTTTCCAAACTTGGGACCATTTGATTTACTTTTAGCTATATTTCAATTTTCATCATTAAGGCTATCTCAATTACTTGCTATTTGATTCCTTTAACGACTTATACAAAATTATTAAGGTGTACAAGTTTTTAGCATAATTAAAATTCTTCTGAAGTGGAACCCTCTTTGATTTGCACAACGTTGAATTATTGCAGTATTTTGAAACGCAAAATAGACATAAATAGGATCAGTATGATTAATTCCGTCTTTGTTTTGACAATTATTTGTCAAATTTTTCTTTGTTGTTGGTCCAAATATTATATAATGGATTGCTTATTATTGTTTGTTCTGATAATGATCTTAATAATTACTCAAATTAATATTGGATGAAATGGTACTTTCTACTAATTTATTGAAAGAATATCAATCAAGCCTCAACGGATAAAATAATTTGAATGAACTTTGTACGCTAACGTGGCAAAATAAGCGTTATTTCAAAACAAAAAAATAATCGCTAATTTGACTATATGTTTTAATTTAGTAAACTAAATACTCCGATAACTATAACTACGGTTAAAATTGTGCAACCAGCGCCACAGAAAGAATTCAAAAAACATCGTTCTAGCAATTCAACGGTTCTGTATACACGAAGCCTTAGACAAGTGATGTTCTATCATCGAAAGCGTGGCGATAGCGATTGTCAAAAAGGCAAAATTTCATGGGATTAACAAGCGATATCGAAAAATCACGTGATCCTTTACATTTTGATATTTCGGCTATCGCCTTCGCTGACATCGAATGCTACTTGTCAAAAGCCTCAACCTCGTTCTCAGCTGTAACCTTTGCAGAAACTAGTCTGACAAAAGTCCCCAAAACCATTTTACTGTCGGACTCGGATCGATCGAAAAAAATATGGGAATGACAAACGCTATCGAAATTATAGCGTTTGTTATTCCCATAAATTTTTGAATTTTTTCCAATCGCTATCGCCACGCTTTCGATTGTATAATGTCACTTGTCTAGGGCTTCTGGGTTCGACTCCCGTTCGAGTATGGTGTTTTAAGGCTTTCGAATTTGAGATTTCTGAGTTTTAGCTCGGAATCTGGCATTGTGACCATTTAATGGCAATTATAGGCTGATCCCCTATCAGAAAGAGACTCATATGTAACTTGCAAGTTGTACTTACATACATACTAGAGTTATACCTCTGACAAACCCTTTGGGGACAACAGGCGTTATCATCATCATCCATTTTTAGTGTTCCTACTGCTGAGACACGGGCCTCCTCTCTGTGGGAGGGAATGGGCCGTAATCCACTAAGCGGGCTCAGTGCGGGTTGTTGGATGTCATATGTGTTCGAATTTTTGGTTATAGGACATGCCAGTTTCCTGACGATTTTTTCCTTCACCGTTTTGAGGGCAGTGGTGATGAAATAATGTACACAAAGTAAAGCGCTTATCTGGGTTCGAACCCAAGACCAGACAGGCGTTATGTTATATTGTAAACAAATATATTCGGTATTGGTGTAGCATCAAAACTCTAGCTTTATCTTTGACGTATGAAATGCTTTGTTGTTTGTGTTTGTATATAAACACCTGAGGCGATCGCGTTCAAATAGTTGGTAGTATTTCAAACCCAGCTCGACATTTGATTTGATTTACGAGTATCAGTGGATGATTTCAAATATGTATGCAGAGTGAATATCATGAAACGGACAAAAAGGAACATTATTGTTGAAATCAAAGACGAATTCTAAACGTACTAAAAGTTTGGTGAATACTTTCATTGTGCGTACGTATTTCCAGGTACCTACAAACTTCGTTAGGTCCTAACCTAGTTCAAGGCAAAACTGAATGGGTTAATTCTAGTCAAACGTGTTTCTTCGTCGACCACATCATCGCTTACCATCAGGTGAAATGGTGGTGAAACGCGTGCCTGTTAACAATAAAAAAATACCCGTTCAATTCAAATGCAAGTCGTTGTAACATCTCGGCGAGAATCAATGTCAAAATTAAAAAAAAAAATAGGAAAATTAGAGGCGTTTTTGACATGAATTGTGGCTGGGATTGAGACGGATGCGACCGTTCTTCACAATACGGAAATCGTCCCCTTAGATGATTGAGGGCTCGAATGATTAAATATATTTTACGCAACATTTTCCAGATCAGCTGCCTGTTGTACAGTTACCAGAGGTTTGGTTGCTGGTTACGAAGTTATTGGGACTTGCGAACTTTGCCTTATTAGCAACAAATCAGAGTTTTGCTAATTAGTTTTGTATTATTAATTAACATTTATTTTCTAATAACTAACTTGTTCAGTTATTACTTTTTTCTCAGTGTACGTTTTCATAATATTAGACTTATATTTGCTGATATATAACGTTATGAAAGTCAACGTTTAAAACATAGCAAATTACGCCCAAGTCACAAAATATTATATACCCACCAATTTTTCTAATTCGTTTAGCTCAAAATTCGCAGAATACCATTCGTAAACTGTCAAAGTATCATAGTCTACATCTGCCTACGTTTCTAAATATAACATAATAACTTTAGCCAGACATCTTCCATTTAATTTTTATCCTTCAAGGTAGACTGGGTAAATGGAACACATTCGAAGCATGAATGAAAAGAAGAAGACAATTATAAATAATAATAAATAGTTAATTGTCACAAAGAAACATACATTAGTATACATCGATTAACAAGATTCTACACTACGCTGTAGAAGTCTGTATACAGGTATTGTGATTTTAATTTGAAATTTATTGCAATCGAGTATATTTAGTTCTTTATGAATTTTCTTGTATATTAGTGTACTTAATGTGAAGTATTGGTGTCTGGCAAAGGCGGTTTTGTGTCGTGTACCTGGGGGAATATTGGTTCGTTTGTTGGGATCAGACAGTGGGACGCTGGAGTATCTTCTGAGAACGGGTTGCAACACGAACAGCTGACGAACTGTCAATACCTTACAATCTGAGTATAGTTGAGTTGTTGGATGTCGATAAGGTTTTCGTAGCATCACTTTCAGTATTGCTCTCTGGGCTCTCTCCACTCTATTAAGACAATTTGTTTTAGCTGCACCGCCCCATACAGTGATGCAGTACCCAAGAACGGACTGACACAGCATAGAATACCATTTTTAGAGTATCAGAGTTTGCAGAAACTCTAAGTGATTTGAAGGTATATATTAGTCTCAGCGTTCTCGATGTTAGGGCATCAATGTGTTTATTCCAGCGTAATCCATTTGAACACCAAGCTATTTGATATGATCGGTACGCATGAGTGTTGGACACTGGCATGAGGATGTCAGTTGTGAGCAAGTGTGCGCTATAATCGAAAGGGTGTGGTCTGGTGCGGTGCTCTGACGGATAGCGAACGGAATATATGTTGTCTTGTTACAGTTGAGGGTAAGCAGGTATAGGTTGAGCCATTTTATTATTTCACGTAGTGCCAATTCCGCGCTGTGTTTAACACTATCCCATGTTGACCCGTCAAATATAACCACGGTATCATCGGCATACACAAATATCCTTGAGTTGGGAAGGGACATTCTGCATAAGTCATTCACATATATTTGAAACAAAATAGGACCCAAAATGCTACCCTGTGGCACTCCGTAGGACAGGGTTTCTTCATCACTGAAGTGATCATCGATTTTGATTCTTTGGGTATGGTTGTTAAGATAATCTTTGAAGATTTGCAGTGCTATACCTCTAACACCAAGCAGCTCTAATTTGGCAATAAGTATGGAAACAGAAACTGTGTCAAATGCCTTCGAAAGATCTAGGAATATTACCAGACATTTAGTTTTCCTATCCAGATTCCTAGCAACCAACTGTGTCAAATCAAGCACTGCATCCTCAGTCGAGACACCGGAACGGAAACCATACTGATTATCCGATATGATCTTGTATCTATCCAAAAAGTTCTTAAGCTGGTTGCCAAGAATCCTTTCCAGCACTTTGGAAAGCGTAGGCAAAACCGAAATGGGCCTATAGTTGTTGACACAGCTTCTGCTCCTACCTTTGTGTATTGGGTGCACAATTGCTTTTTTAAGTGCGTCCGGGAAAACACCCGCCCGGAGACAGCTATTATAAATGTACGTCAAAGGTTTTACCAGTGTCCGACGGCTCATTTTTAGTACAATAGGCGATATGCCATCCCAACCTAACGCACAGTCGTTACGTAACTGCGAAACAAGAGACTCCACTTCAGATTCGTCTATATCTAGCAGCACGAGGGAGTTAGCTGGAGATAGTGGGGTGTCATCACAGATATTCGGCACCTGACTGTTCATATTTGCGAGACACTGACCCTCTGATAGAATTTTATCTGTTGAGTTTTTTCCTACGTTACTAAAAAAAATACAAACTTCATTTATGGAAGCTTTAGGATTGTCACATATTTTCAGTAGTTCAAAAGGACTGGTTTTCATTTTAGCTGTGTTTGTAATAGTTTTAATAGTGTTCCAGAGGGCTTTGGGGTTATTTTTTGCTTTCTAAATTTCACTCTTTTTGTGGGCAATTTTTATTTTTCTAAGCAGGACATTGCAAAATTGTTTCAGATTTCAATTCCTTCAGAGACACGTCCATAAAGTTGCTAATGACACTAAAACACTATTTATGCCTGGTTTGCACAGTGCGAGCTAGTGTGCGAGTTAGTTTTAGCTGCAGAGCAGCAACTTGCACGAACGTATCATACGAGTTAACTGCACTTGTGGCAAGTCAAGCTACTGACATACGAGTACACAATGTTATCAGCTGTATAGTTAGCAGTTCGCACTTTGTGAACCAGGCATTACTCACAGCGCGCTTGCCGCTAGACGCGGTCTACTCGCAACGTACTCCTTCTGAACATTTTATACAAAACAACTGTGCAATGAGTCGTTGTAGACACGCGGCAATCCATCACGACTCACGACGATTCATTGCGGTCACGCAAAATTCCCTGGCGAGTCGCAACGATACACAGACGGAAGAATTTTCATCACGTGAAGATCTTTCGACAATAGCAAGACTTCCTGAAACCCTAGGAACACCTGGACGTGAACTGCAGTGGCCTATATTATGAAAAGCACTTGATTGCGTACCCTAGGCTGCTGCAAACAAAACTTGGCAAAATGGATTTTATAGATCCGCCTTATACACAATGCAAGTGCGGTGCCCCTATGCAGAATATGTCACACATGCCTCAATAACCAACAACGCCACTGAGGCTGCGATAGTAAAATATTTAAAGAGTCGCAGGCAGACTGGTGGTGATAAACTCATACGTGGAGCTAAATCCTTAGTTATAACTGGCACACTCACAACTTAAGTGGTTTTATTCTTATCTTGCTAGCAAGAGGAATATAATCTAAATAGGAAGGCGGGTAGAATCCTCATAAATTATAGTTGCTCGTAGTATAATATTAATTTGTATGGCTCATAGAAATGGGTTGCGCCCGAGGTTGTTTGTGAATGTTATATTGTTTTGTCTGGACTTGATATCTAAAATTGTGTTATGTTTTACAGAAAGGGGTAATTTATTATGTGTGAGGATGTCTGCTTCGTAAAAAAGATAAAGTAAAAAGAAAGACGTCCACTGCTGGACATAGGCCGCCCCCAAGCACCGCCACTCAGATCGAACCTGTGCAATTCGCATCCACAGGGATTCCCACAGCCTTGACGATGTCATCGCTCCACCTAGATGTCATGTATATCAACTTATCAACATTAACAGCAATTGATTTTCTATTCCTCCAATATTATAAAGAGAAATGATTTTTTTGTTTGTTTGTTTGTACCGTCTCCGAAACTACTGGACCGATTTCAATAAATCTTTCACCGTTGGGTAGCTACACTTTCCCCGGGTGACATGGGCTATAATTTATAAAAAAAAATAGTGAGCCTTATGAAAATTGCAATAATGTAACCCAAAGTAGCAATATTTTACCTATTAAATTAATTATTTGGCGTGCGCTGCGAAAATTATTGATGATACATAAAAAATATTTACTACATGATTAATGTACTCATTATTAACTACAAAAAAGTATGTGGGAGAATATATCTCACTATCATAGTTAAGTCACAATAGCAGCTTTTGTGTTCTAAAATTTAACTATATCGCCGGTAGAAACAAAAGTTGGTTACATTCGTATTGCATTATTAATTCTTATTCAAGTAAATAGTTTAACTAATTGGTAGGTAGGTAGGGTCCGGTAGGGTAGGTGCGTAGGTTGGTAGGCAGCTATAACCGCATAGCCTAGAAGCATGAAATTTTGCAAAAATGTTCCAAGTGACGTAAGTAAGCACTAAGAAAGGATTTTTGGAAATTCTACCCCTAAGGGGTAAAAAGGGGAAAAGAAAGAAAGAACAGAAAGAAAAGTTGTTGTTTGTATGAAATAACTAATTCCGTCGGCCAAAATTCTTGAAACTTGGCACAAATAGTAATCTAAGTTGGTTGTTTTTAATAGGTTTTTGAAACTACCCCCAAAAGAAGATCTAAAGGGTGCTGTAGTGTTTTTGAATCTTATTTCTTGGGTTAATAAATTTAAAAGTAGAAATAAATACCAAAAAAAGTAAACAATAAAGGTTAATAGTAATAATTAATGGTTTTTTGAAACTAATCCCAAAAGACGATCTAAAGGGTGTTAAAGAGTTTTTGAAGAATCTTATTTCATGTGTTTATAAAATTGAAATAAATACCAACAAAAGTAAACAATGAAGGTCACTATTAGTTTTTCAAATCTACCCTCAAAAGACAATTTAGGGGGTGCTAAAAATTGTTTGGAGAATCTTATTTCTTGGGTTAATAAACATGAACTTTGACATAAATACCAACCTCAATGAACAATAAAGGTAATCATTATGAGTACTTTGAAAATACCCCCAAAAGACGATTTAGAGGGTGTTGAAGTTTGTATGAAAGTATCTGATTTCTTGGGTCAATCAATTTGAAACTTGGCACAAAAACTAACCTAATTGAAAATAATAAAGGTTGTTACTATTATTTTTTTGAAATTTCTCCCAAAAGACAATTTAGAGGTGTTAAAGTTTTTTGAAGAATCTTATTTCTTCGGTTAATAAATATGAAACTTGACATAAATACCAACCTCGATAAACAATAAAGGTTCTCACTATTCATTTTATGAAACAACCCCCAAAAGACGATTTAGGGGGTGTTAAAGTGTTTTTGAAGAATTTTATTTCTTCGGTTAATAAATTTGAAAGCTGACCTAAATACCAACGTCAGTAAACAATAAAAATTATCATTATTCGTTTTGGAAACTACCCCCAAGTTAAGAATGTTACTGTATTGGGTTTTGTTATAGTCTTAGGGTTCTAGGGGAGCACTAGGCAGGAATATTCAGCAACTCAATCTTTAAGGTGAAAAGGGGCAAAACTTGTTTGTATGAATAATTAAATTCTTTGAGGATAAAATTAATAAGCAAAATTTACATAAAACTACCCTCCAGATGGGTGGGGTAGTTAAGGGGTGTCAAAGTTTTTTTGAGGAATCGTACTGCGCAATCTGACTAACATATAGGAAAAATAAAAAAAATGAAGAAAAGAGTGAATAACATATTTGGGTTCTTCAAAACTCGGCCCTCAACGGGTCAAAAAAGGGGTTATTAAGTTTTAGGGGAGGATTTTACTTTGTGGCTGTAACCTCAAATTTATTATTCTTCAAGTCAAAAAACGAATCGTACCAATCCAATAAATCCTGTTTATCTACGATACCCATTTTTTATTGATCTAATAATGAGCTTATTTTTGGTCGCCTTCACTAACTGCACATAAGAACATCATTTATAGGATAAACGAAATCACGCAAACGAAGTCGCGGGTGGAGTGCTAGTTATATATATATTTAAATATCAATTGCTGTTCGTTACTCTCGCTAAAACTCAAAAACGGCTGACCGATTTCAATATATATTTTTTGTTTTGTTCACCAGAATACGGGAAAGGTTTAAATATGAAGTGGGTGGGTTAGGTAGATAGGGTAGATAGGTAGGAGGTAGGTAGGGTAGGGTAGATAGGGTAGCATATGTAGGGTAGGGTAGGTAGGGTAAGGTAGGGTAGAATAGTTGACGGGAACGAAGCCGCGGGCCCAGCTATGCTGCCAGTTCATGATAAAAACCAGTAACGTCATGTCGCTAACTCTGTCCCACATCTTCACAAATACTACCTACCTGTAACCATAACCTAATTGCTTAGCCAAAATTAAACCGTTGCTTAATCGTCACTTAGGCACCTACACAAACAGTATCACGTGGACTAAGCTGACTAATCCGTGAACTGCTATTAATGTAGCTAACCGTTACCTGCTAAGCAGGATCAATTTAAATGTAAACACAGGTCTGACATATTATGAGTATAAGCCGGTTACAGACTACAAGATTAGTTGAGTTAGTTTAAGTTTAGCTTACATAGTTGACGTATATAGTTGGGTTGGGTTAAATGAAGGAAAAAGAGGGCTCTTATAAGTTCGACGTTTTGTACATTTGTATATAATTTTGCATCTGTCTATCAATGGCATCATAGCTCCTGAACGGTTTGAAAGGTGACTTTATCGAGAGTGTTCTTAGTGTTTGATGAAAATCGGTTCAGCCGTCCAGGTTATAGGCGTTTTACGAATTGGGGTATTTTCGCAAGATATAATATATAAAAATGTGCCGGGGTTTTTTTTTAATTTTATATTTTAATTGTTCATACTTGCACAGATTAGTTTTTCTGTACCTAGGCCACCGAACTGTGTACGAATCCTCTTCTGATGGTGATTCAACATTGGAGCACGTCTGACCTTGACAATTGGTATAAGCTAGAGGACAAAACAATCCTACTTTTTGCAGCCGCATTTAGCATTACATCCTTCTTTACTATTGCAAAAAAAAAAAATTGAGGAGTTTTTCCGGTGCAGGTGGAAGTTAAGTCTCAATAGGTTCCAAAGTATTGTTGATTAAATTCCAACCCAGTATTTTGGGTCCAATTGATTAATAAGCCACACTTGTATTTGATAATATACTCGAAATATATGTTGATGAGCAGAAGCAGAGGTTGGATGAAGACTAGGTAATTGCAATCGCTTAGTAATTAAATTAATTGTTTTGTTCTTTAGCATGTATCAGTTGTCAAGGTCAGTCGTGCTTCAATGTTGAATCGCCATCAGAAGAGGATTCGTACGATATTAGTGAGGAGACATCTGATACATCGCTGTTAGAAAAATTTACTTCCACCCAACAGGAAGAAGAAGAGCAAGAAGAACAAGGAGATGATGCAGTACAAGAAGACGAACAAGAAGAAGAGGAAGGAGAATTATGAAATGTTTGTGAATGAGACGAATAATATAACCGATTTTTTTTAATTTATTTGGCTTTCATCATTTCCATTTGTACCAGATTTTACATAATTTGAAATAGTATCGAATTAAACAGGATCATAATAGATTTTGGAATAGGCCTATCGAGGAAACCACGTTAAAAAACACGCGCCAGGTACACTGCCTCCCAGGTGGCGTGTATAGTATGAAGAATACAACTTTTTCAACCATTATATCTGAGAAATGTTGACGTTTAGAAGAAAAATTGTGGAGACATTTTTATAGACAATTGCATAATCTACAATTTTTGTCTGAACTATTTTTAACATAAAACTTACCGTTCGGTTAAAAAACACCAAAAACCCATATTTGCAAACTTTGACCATGAATAAAAAATTTTGCAAGTGTGGGATCGATGGGGACTTTTTACATTTCATTTATAATGATGTTCCGAACATTCGTACTAATTTTCAGCTCTATGCGAATTAATGCACTTTGATATGTCTAATTTGATCGGACTATTTGTAGTGTTTTGTTTTGGAAGTCGGCTTAATTTGTTTGTTCAAAAGTTGTTTATTTTTCTCTTTATTGTTTTATTACCTTACTTATTACCGTGAAAATACATGCATTATTAAGGATAACTCAAAAACTACTCGTCAGATCTTGATCAAATTTAAAAAGTACTACAAAGCATCAGGTTTCTAATAAATATCGGTTCACCTAATAAAAAGATTTGGCGTAACACATATAAACAATAATACAGTCGAATTGAAAACATTCTCCTGTTTGCAGTCGGTTAAAAAAGTTCAAGTTGGTTCACGCCACTTCAGTAGGTTTTAAGTCACCCAAAGGGCAATGGAGAGAGCTATCGAATCAGAAATGAAGACATCCGCAAGAGAACCAAGGTTACCGACATAGACCCGAAGAATTGCCAAACTTAAGTGGCAGTGGGCAGGGCACATTGCTCGCAGAACTGGATCTAGAGTGGCGACCACGTACCGGCAGACGCAGCGTTGGTAGGCCTCCCTCTAGTTGGAGCGACGACCTGGTCAAGGCTGCGGGAGTCCGGTGGATGCGAAACGCACAGGAACGATAAGTGTGGAGACGCTTGGGGGAGGCCTATGTCCAGCAGTGGACGTCTTTCGGCTGAAATGATGATGAATAACGAAGATGATTATAGACGAAAAAATAAATAAAAACAAATTGGTTGGTAGGTAGGCAGGGCAGGTAGGTAGCCAGTTGATGGGAGCAAAGCCGCGGGGGACAGTTAGTATCTTATATTCTTCCAGAGATTATCCTTAACGAACTTATATAAACATACATTTTCCTATTTCTAATATAAGTTTAGATTCTGAAACCGCAAACAACCTTAACCTCTGCCTACCCTTCAAAATGAACGCGACGATAATACTCGTACAAATTGCATTGCTCACAAAATTACAGTACCCTACTTAGTTCCGCGCAGTTGAGACTGAATCCGGTCCCACATACAGTTGTCACGCTCCGAACAATAAATTGTGGTGTTCGGGAAGTGAGTCCAAAAGTTACGGACTAACTCGCAACTATTTTCGGACATAAATGCCGCTTAATATGTGTGTGGTATGTTAGTGAGACAGTGTTTAGAGTCATGTTAATTTATAAGTTGAAAGTGAAAATAATATTGACTGCCAGCAGATCAACCTGAACCGTTACCTAACAACTTCCAGTATAAAATTGATTCTTATGATGACAAACAGTGCCCAAATGCGAAGCTTTTAACGTTATGCACGATTGTAGGCCATAATGTGTTCTCCGTAATATGCGGCTATTTAGTTTTCTCTAGTGCTGCGCTGCGTGTCGCGGAATCGATGCCCGCACGGAAAAAATATTTTTATTTCCATCAGATAGTTGTTTCGGTCTGGTTTTTTGTGTACGTGTGTTTATATGTTTGTAAATACACCCACGATACAGGAGATATTTCAATTGAAATGCCAATTTTTTTTTTCCCCCTTATTTTCATAACTACAAATGCATTAAATGCGTAGGTTTTGTTTAATAAGAATATGATTATATTGATACCTACACTTTAGTTTGATCAACAATACACTGGCTCGACATCTGTAGGCTTCTCGCTCAAAGCAACTGCAGTCGCTTAACAGAGAACATATCTACCCATCCACGCCTACGCCAAGCATATTATGCATTTATGTTCTGTTTGGACGGTGCTTACGACTACAATGAACTATCATACAATATGACATCACACAATATGTATATACTACCTCTTAGGAGTAGAAGTGAAAATAGCAACCACATAGTTGTCCAAAAAATGGGGCCGCAAACAATGGGGTCGAGCCTATTATCATGAACCTTAGGGTCTTATGGAAATCCTAATGGATGTTCTTCGCTTTGGGGCAGACGGAGGGGTCTGTCAGACTCCTACTGACTAAAACTACATGGTCTTTATCTTCGTCACTTCTTGCTGCGGTGCGGGGACACGGACGCATTCTCCACAATCTCTACAGCAGTGACGGTTTACTCTAGCAAACCCCATCTTTGGCCAAGGGGAGGAGTGAGTTGCTCGTCACCCTTTCTTCATTGAGAGAGGCGCGCGGACACACCACGTGACGCCAATTCGGGCATATGTGCTTGGACAACAGACTGCCCCAAGTCCGGGTACCTAATCTAGCCCAATTCAGATCAAAATCGTTCATTTGCTTGCTTATTTTTGTTTTTTTTTTGTGTTATGTTTTTTTTTGTCTTTTTTGTTGACACCAAAACGAATGCTTAAGTATAAGTGAGATTTTAATGCTCAACCAAACTCTGAGAGTTCAAAATGAGAAAACGGGGCATTAATCCAAGACCCATTCCCTCTCACAGAGAGAAGGCCTGTATGCTAGCAGTGGCAGTGCGAACGATAAAGGTTGATTATACTATTCTTATGCTATTATAATTCTTTATTTTCATGTACAAATGAGACTCATACTATACTTAAGTTATAAAATAAACATTAAATTCTAATCACAGTTAGTAGGCACACTAGATTTGGCCACTTATACTTACCCCTATCATGCTAATGTTAACTTCATAAAGCAACATCAACAACCAGTATTTAGTTCTGCGCAGCTCGAGACTGGTTCCGGCCAGTTGTCTCGGTTTGAGTGATTTATTGCCTGCCATACGAATGATGTACATGAGTGCTTATAATATGTGGAATTAGCACGTTAGATAGCAGAACAAATCTAGTGGCAATAACTTTACTGCCCCCAGATCTCTCTTTGGTTACGAATCGATCACTCAAAATGATGCTTACTTAAGACGACGTGACCGTAGCAAATTGCTACGCCGTAGCTGTAAGCTGCTACGCAGATTTAATAACCTACCAATAAAATATGCAGAAGTGTGAAAGTCTGTATGTTTGAAAGGCCTGAGTGATTCTTAATCAACACCCACCTCAACAGCTGAACGGGTTCGGTCGCAATTTTGTACACGGGTAGAATAATATATGATCTGAATTAGGACATAGGACACTCAGGCCACAAAGTACGTAAGCGGCGGCGCGCCGTAGACACAGAGGGCACTACGAACAAAGCGTCATTTTCCACACACACATTGAAATTCCGAAATTTCCGGAATATTGGGCACTATTAGATCGAGCTCAGTTTTGGCTGACACGACTCACGAGTGCTTTCTGCAGACAAGTTAGAAATTTAATATCTAGGAAAATTAGAATATCGGTCATAAACGAAATTGGAAAGGCTATGAAACTTATTATTTATTATTATTATGAGCCTGTTATGTCCCACTGCAGGGCAAAGGCGTCCCTTCCGTATTTCCATTTTTTTCTGTCTCTTGCTACGTCTGGCCAATCCTTCAGGTAGATGTCTAATTCGTCACGCTATCTCTTGAAACTATGAAACTTGTCATAATAATATGGTTTAAGTCATCCAGCTCACATATATGTTTCTTCCGACTGCACAGCATAATTTTCTTCTTGCTTAGTTACATATTTTAGTTCGCTTCTGAAGCAGTCGTATTTGTTGATTTTAATAACTTTTTTTTCACATTTATATTTTTGTCGAGCTTGGTGCTTTCACATTTTAATGTTTTAGTGGGATCATTATTACACTATTGTTACGTCTTGTAACCCTCCAATCTTCGTATGTGGCGTTGTGATCTGTTTACCCTCTAAAGCATGTAAGCTTGATATGATATCTAGACGAATCTACGTATTTATGTTCGTAACTTATACAAACTACTCTTTTTTTAAATTCTGCTTCAATATAGTAGCAACCCTAGTGAATCTGTCAAGTTTAGCTGTCAATTTAAAAAACGGCGGGAGTGACCCTTCTGTATACTTTCTATTTTGTACTCAGGCCCAGTTTTTTTATCCCTAATTAACTCAACCGATGGTTGAGTTGGCAATTGTTTCATATTATGTTAAAATGCGTTTTCGTAGGGTTCCGTACCCGAAGGGTCCAAACGGAGCCCTATTGCTGTCACTCACGTATCTGTCTTTCTGTCCGTCGTCTGTCACACAATTTTGTTCCGATGATCTTTTGAACTTTTGAAATTTGGCGATAATGTTTATTATTACGTATATTTCGGTAAAAAATACAAATATATTGAAAAATAAGATTTTTCATTGGTACGGAATACTAAATGTGTGAAGTAGGACACGCACTTGGCCGGTTTTTATCAATTGTTAGCCTCTCAAATGTTCAAATAAGTTGGAGAGTTAATTATTTGACCATTTGTTAGACTAACAACAATTGATGAATATTCGCGTTTTAAAGAAATTTGAAAAAAACTGGCCTGGTCTTGGCCAGTTATTAGGTTCCCATAGGATAATTTCTGCGAGCTTAGCTGCTTGCAAAAGCTAATTAGCTATGACATGATTTACTTTCAAGATATAAATGTACCTACCTACCTGCTTATCATTGTTACAAAAGTAATTAACTACCTCTATTCACAGTGCTATTCCAATCTAATGCAATTGAGACACTAACAAAACCCGTTCGTAAACCAGAACCCCGAAATACAGCACAAACTTGAGCAGTAACTGATTGCAAGCACTACATAAAGTTGTCGCGTTTGAAACAATTTATAGCTAGCAGTTTAGGAAGTGTATCTAGGACTGATCGTAAGTTAGGTACAAATGTACTGGCGGACAAATAAGTGAGCTGTTGGAACTAGATTGGAATTCGTTTGCACGTTATAAGTAAACTTATAACAGGTAAAGTTGATACCATAAGTTCAAAGTAGTTTGAAAAGTCATTAATTTTTTTACCAGTATATAAAAACTGATTTATCATTCAAATTGTTTGCATCACATTTTTCTCTGTAGAATAAACACCTAAATATAAATTAATATAATCGTAGTGAATCATTATGGCTAGATAACACGAGCCTAGTTTTTCAAACTTGGGTGACAATATTCTACAAGCTAGCAAGCTTGTAGCATAATTACGTTACTCTGCCCTCGTGTAGACAGGACTACTCGTATAATGAGTTTTGTAAAATTTTTAGTCAACTCACTGCCTGTTTTTCCTACCATTCGGCATAATAATCCGGATTAAACAAAACTAGTTTTTCTTCAAAAACTGCGTGACATTAGATTGTTCCAGTGAACGCGTTATATTCATAGTTACAAAAGGTACCTATTTTTGTCAGCTAAGAAATATTTTGTTTGACTAACTAGGACTTTTTTGGGTGACCGTACATACACAGGTAGGACTGTATCCACCTGCATTAAACAGATAAATGGGTGCAGCTTTGAGTCGTCCAACGTACGTATAATAATATGTATGTAGGTTAGTAGTGCTGAAGAAATTTAGCGGCTTTGCTTATTAATTATATTTTCACTCTTTTGGATCTTATGATTGTTGCCAGAGCTAATAACGTATCAGTCCACGGTCAACTCACTGCCTGTTTTTCCTACCACGGCTTAGTCTTCATGTCTTACAGGATTCGTCCTCCTAAGCGCAAGCCATTATATATTTTCCTTTGGAACTACAAGGGCTTCTTGAGGTATTGTTGCGGGATGCTGGTGTCTTCGATTAGATGGATGTTTTCGAGAGTTCCAGTATCAACGATATGGTTCATATTTTCAATTCTAGAATACTTAAGCTTTACGATCGCCATGCTCCTCTTCGTCAGGTCAGAGTAAAATACGTTCCAGCTCCCTGACTCCCTTCTGCCATTAAATATGCGTTGGCAAGTCGTCGGTTGCACCCTAAAGAGATGCGTCAACGCGGTAGTCGAATGTTTAGATATGTAAAGAGACGCTCCTTTCATATTTCTCTTAACAATTGGAACTCCTCTGAAGTCTGGCAATTTCTAAAAACTGTCGGCATTGGTAAGTCACCTGTCATTTCTAGGAAAGACTGACGTGTGTGCTTTAAACAAACATATCTCACTTCCACCTGTTACTTTAGATCCACACGTCTTCCTTTTGCTAGTGACGCGGTGTTCGTCTTTCGTGTGAAAGTGATGTCAAAAAATCTCTCTGTGCTATCTCCTCCTCCGCAGTTGGTAATGAAGATCCATGCTCAAGAATCATGCCTCCTATCCTCTCCACGTTAGTTCTTGGTTTGACTTACATTTTTAAGTACTCCTTGTTTTCTTGCACTGTTCCCGATGCTTGGAAGCTAGTCCATATTATTCCTTTACCCAAAATTGGCAAACAGGTCATACCAACCGATTTCAGACCCTTTTTCATCCTTCCTTATGTTTCCAAAGTTCTTGAGTACATTGTTCATCAACAGTTGTCTCTGTTTCTATCGAGTAATAAGCTTCTTAATACTTTCCAATCTGGTTTCCGGCCCGTCCACAGTACTATCACACCTCTGTTAAAGGTTGAATACGCTAGGACGACTTAAAACTTGGGGATGATCATGGACAGGACACCTAACGTTATACGCGGACGACACCTGCGGTGACCGGCTTTTTGGCCTCGAAAACTGATCTTCCAACTAGATCTAATAAATTCAATCGCCACCCCTCGCGGGGGCAGGGCGTACATAGACCAGCAGTTTCATCGCTAGAAACTCGATATTTTTGTCCTGAACCTGACCTACCTATGCACATGCATGCCTGTGACAACTCACCCTCGCGGGGTGGATATTTTCGTTCCAATTACACAAACAAAGCCCAAAGTCATTCAAGATCATCTTTTCAATCCGACCAATATACTAACAGAAGAGGTTCATTTCACAACCGAGGCTCGCGGCCCGATCGTGGAGGTAACAGAGGTCGAGGACATTCAAATGTACCAAAAGTGTCACGAGCGAACCAAAAACGATATAAACAATGACTCGAATCGTTTTCAAGCAGGTCAGTTAGCGCACTTCCTCTCTCAATGGGAGGACATGGGGGCGCGAGAAATTGTTCTAAAATTAATTCAAGGGTATCGCATACCATTTATCCACAAACCTCCTCTGGTATATCCAGATATAATCAATGGTCCGTTTCAAACACCTGCTTCAAACATAATGTCTGCAATTATAAAGAAAATGAAAGCTCAGGGTATTCTAAAATAGGTTCAGCTCTCACCGAGTTTCATTTCCCCTCTATTCTTGGTACCTATTCCCGACAGATCAGCCCGTCCCATATTCAACCTAAAAGCGTTAAACGAATTTGTAAAGACCCAACCATTCCGCGTAATAAACATGTATCGCATTCCGGACTTTCTGCAACCACAAGACCGGATGTGCAAAGTGGATCTATCTCAGGCATATTTCCACATGAAACTTTCAAAGTCCCACAGGCGCTTCCTTCGCCTTGTATACAAAATAACTTAAAACTTTAAAGTAATTCCTTCCTTCCCTTTAAAATAACTTCCTTCGCCTTGTATACAAGCAAGCAAAATCTCAAATAATAATTAACAAAATTGGTGCTTCTAATAATAAAATAAAAACTGTGTGGCAATTAATTAATAGAGAAACTGGAAAGATACAACAACGCGATCAGAATGAGTTGTCTTTGAAAATAACTAATCAAACCATTTCTGATAGGCAAGAAGTCGCTGAGACATTAGAAAATTTCTTTACCAACATTCCGTTAGAGGTTACGAAGTCTCTTCCTTCCTCATCTAAATTAGCTGAAGCTCTTCATAAAGAAAACTTTACTGAAGACATACCAATCTTTAAATTTAAACCAATATGTATTGATACAATTAAAAACGCGTTCAAAAGTCTCAATATAAAGAATACTGAAGACTTGTGGGGGATATCCGTTAGGGTTCTTGGAGATATTATTGACTCAATTGCTCCTGTCCTAACAGGCATATTCAATCAATGTTTGGACAGCGGCACTTTTCCTGACTTAATGAAACACAGTAAAGTAGTACCAATTTTCAAATCAGGCTGTAAGAGTGATCCTTCTAATTATAGACCTATATCCGTGCTTCCAGCATTGAGTAAAATGTATGAAAAAATCATGCTGGAACAGATGTTGTCTCACTTCAATTCAAATGGGATCCTGCATAGTCAACAGTTTGGTTTCACGAAAGGTAGGTCGACAACGGACGCGGGAGTAAAACTCATCAGCCACATCTTGGAGGCTTGGGAGAGGTCCCAGGATGCCATTGGCATTTTCTGTGATCTCTCAAAAGCTTTCGACTGCGTCGACCACAACACACTGATCTGTAAATTGCACCACTACGGAATTCGTGGAAAATCTGCTGATCTCGTGCTTTCCTATTTATCAAACAGACAGCAAAAAGTAAATGTTAATGGGGCGACGTCCTCCGGGTCTCTAGTCAAGATGGGCGTGCCCCAAGGTTCAATTCTCGGCCCTTTTCTTTTTCTTGTTTACATTAATGATCTCCCTTTTATGATGGCCAAATTATCGGATATAATTCTATTTGCTGATGATACTTCGCTAATTTTTAAAATAGATAGGCAAGATACGGATGTTTTAAATGTCAACGAAAGTCTAATTGTTCTCTCAAAATGGTTCGCAGCTAACAATCTTTTACTGAATCCGAAAAAAACAAAATGTCTAAAGTTCTCTTTACCAAGTGTACCACAACATGACCTAAACTTAAATCTTGACGGCAAAAATCTTGAAGTTATAACGGAAACTGTATTCTTAGGGATTACTATCGATTCAAAATTGCAGTGGGGCGCGCACATTAGAACTCTTTCGGGTAGGTTAAGTTCGGCTGCATATGCAGTAAGGAAAATAAGGCAGCTAACCGATGTAGCTACAGCTAGGTTAGTATACTATGCTTATTTCCACAGTATTATGTCTTATGGCATTCTGCTGTGGGGATCAGCAGCAGACGTTGACTCAATTTTCATCCTACAAAAGAGGGCAATCCGCGCAATCTAAAATTTAAAGAGATCGATATACTGACTCTACCTTCACTTTATATTTTGGAATGTATTTTGTATGTCCGTAAAAATTTGGGGGCCGAGTCACCCACGTCCGTAGGAACGTACCCTTTTTCTGATTCCCTACACGTGGTCCCCGGGTGGTGCAAATCAGGTGACACTAACTGGTGGGAGGCTTCGGCCGAAGGCTTGTGACCACCCACCGGGCAAAGACGTACCGCCAAACGGCCTAGCCATGTTCCGGTTCGATGCTCGGTGTAGCCAACTAGAGGAGTTGGGTCGAGATAGCTGTTCCACTGCAGGTTGACCAGCCTGACGCGCGCTGTTAGGGATGTATCGGGAGACTAGTCGCGGAGGGTAGCGGGATCCAAGGCACGGTGCGCCGCTGGCCGACCGCAGGTAGTTGGGGGCCCAAGTAGTGTGCCAGCCACACACGAAAGGCTGCCCCGCCAACTGTCGAAAAATCCCGAAATGCGCCATCGTGCTGGTTGGCGACAAGATGGGGAGGGCCCGATGGACATTCCGGGGGGGCTCGGGCGTCCCCGCAGTCTCCGGACTAGTACCCCAATGATGCTGTCCTTTCAGTGCGTGTCTGAAGGTTAGCAGCGTGGAACCTCGTCTCACTTCCAACTCCTCTCCTCCGTTCACTCTTATAAAAATATGAATCATGTCAAGGAAAAGGAAGATTAGTTTTAAACAGCGGCTGCACCCCCTCCCCCACAAAGTGCATCTCACCAACATTAGGGGTCTGCACTCAAATCTCTCTGCAGTCCACTACCACCTGGAGACTGAGAAACCAGCGCTGTTTTTCCTTACGGAGACGCAGATAGCGAGTCCGTCAGACGTGTCGTACCTGTCTTACCCAGGGTTCACCCTGGAGCACATTTTTAGACCACGGGCGGGTGTATGTATGTACGCCCGTGACGATCTTTGCTGTCGGCGTCTCCGTAACCTTGAGGACTCAAGATTCACAACGCTCTGGGTTCTGGTGGACACAGGTCTGGATAAAATTATCTACGCCTGTGTCTACCGTTCGCACAGTGGAGATCAGGAGGCAACCAGGCTCACAGAGTACCTCAGTGAGGCGGCTGATGCAGCACAGCAGCGGTACCCTTCTGCCCAATTAGTGTTACTGGGGGACTTTAATGCCCACCACCAGGAGTGGCTCTTCCCATACCAGTGCACTGATCATGCTGGACGGGAGATGCGTAAGCTTGCGCTAGCGCTAAACCTCACCCAGCTGGTCCAGGGGGCAACGAGGGTACCGGATGTTGATTCGCACACGGCGAATTGCTTGGACCTTCTGCTGACAACAGATCCAGACAAATACTCTGTGTCGATAGCATCACCATTGGGTAGTTCCGACCACTGTCTGGTGAAGTCTGTGTCCGTCTATTCCCCGCCCGATCCCAGCCCAAGGGGCACCCGGCGGGTTTGGCGGTACAGGTCGGCAGATTGGGATGGCATGCGATCTTTCTTCGCATGCTATCCTTGGCAGCCTACTTGCTTTTCTTCGACTGATCCTTCGTCGTGTGCGGATGCCGTGATGGATGTGTTGCGTCGGGGAATGGAGTACTACATTCCGTTCACTGACGTAACAATGTCTAGCGAAGACCGGCCATGGTTTGGCGCCGAATGTAAGCACGCCGACGCGCTTAAACATGGGGTGTACCTGGCTTGGGTCGACGCTCGATCGCGTAAGGCGAGTGACGTGGGTCAGAAGAAGAAGGCCTTCAACAGGGCTGCCAAGTCCTGCAAGATGGTGTTGCGAAGGGCTCGGTTCGATCACATTGGCCGAATAGGGACCAAACTTGCTTCTTACCCAGCAGGTAGTAAAGCGTTTTGGTCTCTGGCTAAGTCGGTCGAGTCGAACTTCTGCCGTCCCTCACTGCCACCACTGCTGAAACCCGACGGGTCACTGGCCCACTCCGCTGAGGAGAAAGCAAATTTATTTGCCTCTCTTTTTGCGGAATCTTCACGTCTGAATCCTGGTGATTCGCGGCCCCCTCCTCCTCCTGATGGATGCGAGACGAGTATGTCGGATATTCGTATCCATCAAAAGGACGTCCGTAGGGTGCTGCGTAACCTTGACGTGAACAAGGCTAGCGGCCCTGACGGAATACCAGCACTTGTTCTTAGAACCTGTGCGCCTGAACTGTCTCCGATCTTGACACGCCTATTCCGTCTTTCGTATGAGGCTGGAAAAGTGCCGAATGCTTGGAAGCAGGCTAACGTACAGCCCGTGCCCAAGAAGGGCAGTCGAGCTGACCCGGCCAACTACAGACCCATATCTGTAACCTCCATACTCTGTAAGAGTATGGAACGTGTACTCAATACTAAGCTCCTGGCATACCTAGAAGCAAACGATATCCTTAGTGATCGCCAATACGGCTTCCGCCGAAATCGGTCTACTGGGGATCTTCTAGCGTATGCCATTCACATCTGGAGTGAGGCCATCGAGAGGCACGGGGAAGCGCTTGCCGTCTCCCTAGACATCTCGAAGGCTTTTGATAGGGTCTGGCACGAAAGCCTTATTGCTAAGCTTCCTTCATTCGGTTTGCCCGGTGGTCTGTGTGATTGGATTGCAGACTTCCTGAGAGATCGGTCCATTCGAGTGGTTATCGATGGCTGCTCGTCGGACTACTTGGATATTAATGCCGGGGTCCCTCAGGGGTCGGTACTCTCGGCAACTTTATTCTTGCTGCACATTAACGATCTGCTAAAACCCGGCACCTTTGGGTATGCAGACGACAGCACCGTTACTGAGAGATACTTGTCCAACGCTCGTGCTACCGGGCCTCAGATCCAGTCGCTCCGGGAGGCCATGGTGGAGCGCTTAAACCTGTCCTTGCAGGCAGTCTCCGAATGGGGCGATGCCAATCTGGTCAGGTTTAATGCTGCTAAAACCCAGGCGTGTCTGTTTTCCGCAAAAAAGAGTCAATTTCACCCGGCTCCAACTTTCCGAGATGTGACCGTGCCAATGGCTGACTATCTTGAGCTTCTTGGCGTTACGTTGACATCGACTCTCAATTTTGGGCCATACATTGAGGCAAAGGCTCAGCTGGCCGCCAAAAAACTGGGGATACTTGCAAAGGTGAGAAGGTATTTCACGCCAGAACAGCTGCTCAGCTTGTATCAAGCGCAAGTTCGATCATGCATGGAGTACTGTTCTCATCTCTGGGACGGATCTGCCAAATACCAGCTTGATGCACTGGAGTCGATCGAAAAGCGGGCCAAGAGACTCATCAGCGATGAGGCACTGGTTAAGTCAAAGCTCCAGAGCCTTGAACATCGTCGCCGAGTTGCCAGCTTGTCGGTTTTTTATCGGTTACATTTCGGGGAGTGTGCGATGGAATTGCATGATTTAATTCCACCCAGCCCGTTCCATCATCGGACTACCAGACGTACGGCGATGCGTCATCGATATATGGTGGACATCCCACCCATACGCACTAAACGTTTTGGGAATACTTTTATTATGCGTACAGCTAAGGAGTGGAATTCCCTGCCGGAGTCTGTGTTTCCCGATAGCTACAATCTAGGGGTCTTTAAGTCAAGAGTGAATGGGTTGCTTCTGGGCAAGCGTGCTTCACCATCGACCACATCATCGCTTACTATCAGGTGAGATAGTGGTCAAGCGCGAGCCTATATTAGATAAAAAAAAAAAAAAAAAAAAAAAAAAATCGGGGGCTGTTCAAAACTAGAAGCGACTTCCATAATTTAAATACACGCAGTAAGCACGAAATTGTAATACCCAAATTCAGATTAACGAAAACTAGCAAGTCTTTTCTTATAAACAGTATACGCTTTTATAACAAGTTGCCAAAGTCAGTTATAGAACTGACCGATGGAAGGTTCAAAAACTACATCAAACGTATCCTTATTAAAAAAGCATATTATAAAATCAAGGACTACGTTGAAGATAAAAACATTTGGCCTTAGCTCCTTCTGCGCATGCAGCTTCCCTGGTAACTTGTAGACGGCACAAATATGTGGATGTCTCTAACTATTCTCAATCTCATTTTTCTTTCCTTCTTTTAATTAGACTTTTTACAATGGTTTTCAAACATCTTTATAGCCCTTTGCTAAGAATAGTTACAGCACTGATAACAAAATTTGTGCCTCATGTTAAATTTAGTCTTGTTATACTTATTTTTATTTACAATGTATAGATTCTTTTACCGATTGTTTTGTGAATGTGTGAACATTGTAGGCCTTCTAGTTGCTAGTTAACATTTGTTAACTTTTTTATAAAATATATAATCCTTTTATTTTATTTTTTTAGTTTCTTACGACTTATTATCGTATGTCGGGCCTACGTTGTCCCCACATGTCTAAGTACTAATGCTGTAACATGGAAATATTGTAAAACCAAACCATTTTTAAAAGAGTAACCATGGAGTTTCTTGCCGGTTCTTCTCCATAGGAAACGACCAACCCGAACCGTGCACCTTTTGTCGACGTTTTATAAGTGCCCATGTAGGCCTATGTGAAATAAAAATATTGATTTTGATTTTGATTTTTTGATACAACCAAGAATTATTAAAAATGACCTGCCTTCCGTTCTTTTTGAGCACGGCATCCAAAACCTTTTCCATACTAACGAATTGGATTGCTCAAATATTACGCGAACATCCGAATCGTCGTTTATCTCGACGACTATTTAATAGTACATCAAAAAGTACTATTAAATTGTACATTTTGCCCACGTTCTTCGAGATCATGTCGAGCTCACAGTATAAACGTTACAAAATCTTGGTTGGCAATTGAATTTCGAGAAATCTGTTCTTTGTCCTCAAAAGACAATAATATATTTAGGAATATTATGGAGTCCGTGGGACAATTTAAAATCCCTGACAAAAGAAAAGACTTTATCATTATTTATTAAAAAAAAGTGAGTCGCGTTCTAGAGTGAGGAATAATAACTCGAAAAGAACTGCAGAGAATAATAGGATTCCTGAACTTTGCAAGCTATGTTGTTCCTCGAGGTCGGGTCAATCACCAGCAATTATTAATGTTAATGAACTCTCTGCCAGACCTCTCGTCTAAATTCTACCCACTACCGCAAAATATTCGAAAGGAACTGGAATGGTGGCGTCTGAATTGTCAGTTATCAACACCTCTGCATTACCCTTCGCCAGTAAACTTCCTGACAACAGATGCATCAGAACAGGGTTGGGGAGCACAACTTGACAATCCGGCTGTATCAGGCACTTGGTGGCAAGAGGAACAAGCACTACACTGCAACCAAAAAGAAATGTTGGCCATATTTCGCGCCTTTCAAGACAACGCTCGTCTTCTGAGCAACAGATCGATCCTGATACAATGCGACAACAGGACTGTCGTCAGTTATCTACGGAACGAAGGAGGTACGAAATCATTACCTCTCATAGAACTAACTGATCAAATACTGAATTTACTGCACCAATTTCAAATACACTTCAACATACACCCTCCCAGGCAAGTACAACAATCATGCCGATCACTTGTCGCGCTTTCGCAAAACTCCGGAATAGCACCTAATGCCAGCCTGCACGGAAATAGGGTTTACAAAATGGGGAATCCCAATAATAGACTTGTTTGCCTCAGCGACAGCACATGTGGTGTACAATTATGTATCTCGAGACCTGAGAGATCGTCAAGCACTATTTCACGATGAATTCAGTGTCCCATGGAACTACCCACTCACATGGGTGTTCCCACCTCCGTTCTTAATACCAAAAGTTCTAACACACCTAAATCAATCAACAGGAATATTTTGAATAGTAATACCTCGATGGGAGAAGGTATTTTGGCGTGCAGACCTCAAAGCTCGAGCGCTGGTACCACCTCTAACTGTAAAAAACTTACAGATGTACCTGGTCGACACATCGACGGGACTTCCACCACCGCAAGTCGAGGAAATCATCCTCGAAGTCTGGAAATGTAGGGGTGGTCCAAGGCGATAGAAACATGGACCGCTGAACAACAGTTATTGCTCAAAAATTCCTGGCGAAAATCAACCTTGAAAACTTATGAGGTGGCTTGGAAACTTTGGATTTTTTGGTGTCAATCCAAAAAGATCGACACAAATATACCTACAGGTACGCAACTAGCCCAATTTTTATCTGATTTACATTAAATTCATAAATTATCATATAATACGAGTACAATTATTTTGCAAAAATTTGTAGTTTCCACTTTGTGTAACGTTGAAAGTTCAAGTCAATTAAGTTCATATGTTCTTGTAAAACATATTTTAAAATCAATTGCTTTAGAAAATCCTAAGTCCTCTAAACCACCAGTTTGGGATGTTAGTAAATTGATTACCTTTCTAACTAATTACGCTGTTGACCTAGACAATCTCTTTCAAATATCACGCCATACTGCAATTATATTACTGCTTTGCTCATGTAGACGCATACATGACTTAACGCTGCTTAGAGTTGATCCTGACCATTATATTAGATCAAATGATAGTCTTATATTTTGGCCTGAATTTGGTTCAAAAACAGATAGTAGTAATCACAGACAGTCAGGGTGGACAATACTTGTGAATCCCGAAAATCGTAACCTAAATCCTATATTCTGGATAGAAAGAACCATACAATTATTAAACGAAAGACGTAATGCTGCAAAATCATTTAATCTGTTTATTACAGTTAGAGGTATGGCAAAGCCCGCCTCGCGCACAGTCATCGCAGGCTGGGTGAAAACTCTATTCAATAAAGCTGGCATCACAGCAACTCCAGGAAGTACACGATCTGCAGTAGCCTCTAAGAGTTGGCTTGAAAATCATCCCATTGACGAAATACTATCCCGAGGAAATTGTCAACCGGCTAATACATTCCAGAATTTCTACAGAAGAGAAGTCTTAAGAATTGATGATTCAGATGTAAATGTTACACAATTGTTTAATCCTATTAATTAGCTAAAACTGATTATGTATCTTAATTGTCGAGATTAGTTGTTAGTCGAGATTAGTCGAGATTAATTGTTAGTTTCATTAGTTAAATACTTTTATTGTTGTATTCTTTGTGTTAAGGTACATTACCAAAATATTAATGCAATATTTATAAATAAATATGTATATATCGTTTCTCTTATGAAATCAATATACTTTCTGATGACTTATTTTGTTGTTTTAAACTATAAATTTCCTATCACATTGGCGTTATCAGTGGCGACACCAGGCGATAACAAACAGGTCTCAATATAAAGCTTCCATTGACGGTCAAATAATTTAATAGCAGCGTTTTACCTGAAATAAAACGCATATTAAAATACTTACCTCACTGGAAGCTTTAAGTTTACTTCTGCCTGGTTATATTGAGCCAATGAACGAAAAACATCTCGTCATATTTTATGAAACTAAAATGGCAATTGGAAACCAGGTGGCGCCACTGAGTAGGCTTCCTAAGTACCTAAAACTGGTAAGAAATCGACGGAAACGGATATGCTCTCTCAATATAAAGCTTCCAGTGAGGTAAGTATTTTAAAATGCGTTTTATTTCAGGAAAAACGCTGCTATTATTTAGAATAAGTAACTCTGTATCTCATTATAAGTGAACTGTTATATTTTATAAGTTCTTATGGGAAATAAATATCTTTAAACCTGACTCCAATTTTTCGTGGACTGCCCATTTCGCTAAAGTCAGTCGATAGGTGCACTACACGTTTCACTTGCTGAAATGCCTCCAGAGCTTTTTGCCCTTGAACACCAAAATTTCCCTTGCCCAAACTCCCATTCAGCCCATCATCGACTACGCCGACGCCTGTTATTTGGATGCCACCGCGGAGCTTCTGTACGACGGGTCTTGAAGATCTTTTTCTAATACATGGTGGAAAGACATGGCAATATACTTATAGAGTGTAGGTCTTTTAAAGTGGATGGATTAGAATTTTTGACAAGGGCCTAACGGAGGCAGTTTTTCATAGGTTGGGGGACGTAGACGTCAGTATGGAGCAGTTTATTATATCCGTTACAATAGTTAACGTATGCGGCAGGGTCATGTTAATCATATCCAGAGTAATGTGGTCGTAACCTTCAGAAATAGATTTAAGGTTGGAAATAACGCGAGAGATGTCGTTTTCTTCCACAGGGGTGACTGCAAAAGTTTATTTACCATGTCTATGATTTTCGTAGTAGTTTATAAGTGATGTGCTTGCCACGGGGTTAACGGGAACTGACAGTAGTATGAGTAGGCACTCCCGTTTTTTCTCTTCAGCCAATTAAGGCATGGGAGAAATGGGAGCTCTGGTCCCCGTTTGTGTTCACACCAACCGGCCAATAAAGGCAAGCCGGACACCAGGGACAAGACTTCTCCCTGGAGATTAGTTCCGTGGGGTCGGCACTGCCCACCAGCTCGTCACAATTCTGCCCTGCGGATTAGTATTTATTTTATGATTTTTATTTTAATACTTATATATATATGTATATGATAGTATATTTTACTTTTAATATTATAAATTACTTAGCTGTGAATTATTTCATGTTTTTATTTTTTTAATGTCTACATTTTTTTTTCATCTCTCCTTTCGCAGGTATTTATAACAGCTAAAAAAAAAGATCAGAAACAGTAGATTTGACTGTCAGCCAATAACGGGTCTCCACTTATATTAACTTTCGCGTTTCATAATTGGAAAACAATATATCACGGGAATTTAACGCGATGATTTCGATTGTTTATTTACCTATTTCACCCGACGTTGATGTCGACGTTGTTCTTCACATCTAGATATTGAAAAATACTTAATTTGTATGAACATATCAGTACACATCGATAAAAATAGGTCACCAAGTGAAAAATCACTCAGTGACTCATGCACCAGTGATACTGATATATCTCCCGCACTGCATAACAATATATACGCTGCGATGAACTAGGTGGCAGAGATTTCATTAGAAATAAACATGACTTCTGTACCTATTTTTAACCGACTTCCCAAAAAGGAGGAGGTTCTATGTTCGACATTGTGTTTGATTGTTTTTTTTTTGTGTATTTTCACCGATATCTCCGTCATTTGTGGACCGATTTTGAAAATTCATTTTTTGTTTGAAAGGGTATGTTTCGAAATTGGTCCCATTTTAATTTGGTGAAGATCTGATAAAGAACTTCGGAGATATACAACAGAACTCTTTAATAAATAACAGCAAATCTCTCGGGATTGCTGCAATCGCATGTCTGTTTATTGTTTATACCATTTCATAACATAACATCACGCCAGTACGCTCTTAAGGGGTACGCAGATCTCTCATTTCACCGGTTACAACTAAAAAGTGAAAAATAAAAAAACTTTTTTGCAAATAAATACTACCGACTTCCTAATACAACACTACAAAGTGAAAAATAACTTTACTTTTTGAAGTCAGTGTCCATAACGCAAAAAAAATAGGTACCTTCGAAAGACACCGACTTCAAAAAGTAAAGTTATTATTCACTTTGTAGTGTTGTATAAGGAAGTCGGTAGTATTTTTTTGCAATAAAGTTTTTTTATTCTGTTCCTTCTTCTTGTCCTTGTAATATGTGTTGTTATAGCGGTTTGAGAAACCTATTCATCCTTGTGTCTATTATGAAAAGTGGACTGTATTTGAAGGGTTCTGGCAATAGTGCGTTGAAAATAAGCGGGAAAATATTCACGGATCAATTCGGGCGATCTAGTATGGAAATGAGGGAAGTAGTACGCCTTACCTTGTAGTGGTCGATGCCAGCCCACGTGTGGCAGCGAGCTGGTGTTCTTCTACTCCAAACTGGCGACCTTCAGGATCCACACACTTCACACAATTGTTATATATCCGCGAGGCGGGTGAATAGACACGGTTCATAAGGTTCTCAGCAATCTAACTAATTAGATGCATCAGTCTCCAGCCAGGTGGCTTGGAAAGCTGGCGGTTGAGATACGAGGCCCGTTCACGTTGAAGTTTCGGTTCGTTCTGGCGACCTGTCATTAAGGCGTACATAAAGGGAAAAGGAATGAGGAAGGAACGAGATAATTAAGATATCGATCGCCCGCGAAATCTCAAATGCGTTTGTCTATGTGTTTTCGGTCATTGATTTATGACATTTACAAGAGATGGCGCTACCATTTTCCCGGCCTTAAAGGGTCACCTTTAATGAAAATTAAACTTAGCCCTATGAGGTGTACTACCGTATACCTATTCAGCAATACGGACTAAGATGCGGATTTTTACATTTCAATTATTAAGATTTAAGATAAATACTGCGAGTTGCATAATACATTAAGTTGCATACCTATAGTTAAATTTTAATAGAAAATTATGTTGCGTCGCTAACTAACTAAAACTAAGAGACCTAACTATCAAGCCAGGCCTTATTGAGTCGGTAATGGACACAGACGCACAACAGGGCGCACATAGCTACCCTTTGCGGTTTTCACAGTAACAACACGGGTTGTACCGTCCTTGGAGGTATGCAGTTTATCATTTTTTAAATTTAAAATATCGTTATGGAAATGAACATCCTGTACAGCTCGCAGCAATTTAATTTCTGCATATTTCAGATCAGAGCTTGATACAGTACGTGCACTAGGCAGTTGTCTTAAAAACTTATAGACGTAAACAATAGCGCGTAGCAACTTAGACCACGACGAAACACGTAGTGCTAGCGCGTACATTGGTGATTCCGTAACCTCAGAAACCACGGCATGAGCGACTGATTTCTGTTCGGGTACGCCCTCATGCAGTGCATTGTGTTCGAAAGTATGTATGGGCCACTCAGCTGGGTCATGAGAAACCCACGATGGTCCACGATACCACAATGGATGCTGCAAGAGCTTAGCTGGCGTGACACCACGAGACAGACAATCAGCGGGGTTCTCAGTACCTGCGACATGGTTGAAACAATTAGCGGGTATAAGCTCTATCAGCTTAGTAACCCGATTGGCAACAAAAGTTTGCCAGCGGTGCGGTGAGGAGTTTATCCAGGCGAGCACTACTTTAGAGTCAGTAAACGCGTATACCTTATGGATGCGGTAGTGGGGCGATATTGTGTCTTGTACCTTGCGAAGCAACTTAGACAACAGTAGGGCCGCGCACAACTCTAGTCTAGCCACCGAAATGGTTTTCACAGGTGAGACTTTAGACTTCGCACTAACTAACTGCACGGAGTAGTTAGAACCATTGTATATTTGCATGTATACGACTCCACCGTAAGCACGCTCGCTGGCGTCAGCGAAACCTACTAAATTCATGGTGCATCCGTCGACCAACCCCAGATGACGCGGGATAATAATTTCATTAAGCGTAGAAAGCTCAGTACAAAACTGCTTCCAGGCGGTGACTATATGTTCAGGTGGTATGTCGTCCCAGTCACACTTTGCTAGCCAAAGTTCCTTAATTAAGAGCTTAGCGTACAGAATAGTGGGGGCGACAAAACCCATTAAGTCCCATAGCCGAGCCACTGTGGAAAGCATGGTTCGCTTGGTACATTTATCATCTGGTGTGGTGATGTCAAAGCGGAAACTGTCACAAGACTTGTCCCAGCGTAAACCCAGGACCTTATGCGGTATAGACTTCTCATACTCGATATCGGGCGAAGCCTTATGAGTATCAGGTATGTGTGCGAGAACCTCTTTCGAGTTACTTGTCCATTTGACAAGGTCGAACTGGCCTCGCTTGAAGAGCTGAATAAGCTCATCACAAAGCGAAATTGCTTGCGGTATGGACATGACACTACAGGCAATGTCATCCATATATAGGGCGGAAGAAGCAGCAGCAGACGCTGCAGGGAAATTATCGCCTTCATCAGCGACTAACTGGCGGACTACACGTAACGCGTGATATGGACTAGACTTAAATCCGAAGCAAACACGATTAAATTGGTAGACCATTATAGGTTCATGTTTACTGAATCTGGAAAAGATGCGTTGAAATCTACGGTCCGATTCACGAACGCCGACATTGAGAAACATTTGTGGACATAACTCTCAACACCAACGATGCTAACTCATCATCCTACCTAAATCTACTAGCTTCCATGGGTCTCTTACCTGCCCACCAGTTACCAACACATAGTAAAACCTGTTTAGATCACGTCATGCTAAAAAGTAGTCTCCCTGCCTTTTGCTATGTCGCGGAGACGTCTATTACCGACCATGACAGTGTGATACTTGTGCTTGAGAACCAGCACCATCCAAAGATAACATCTTCCATTAGGAAAGTTAACTAGATAGGCCTTGACAACGATATGCAAAATATATGCCTCAACTCCATCTACGAAATAACTGATGTAAATGTGGCTACTACATTGTTAGTCAATGACCTAAACACTATAATCCTAGCTAACACACGAACCGTCTCTATTTCTAATCGCAACAGGATTATAAAGCCCTGGATAACAAGTGGTCTGTTGAGATGTATGAAAAATCGAGATAAACTCCACATAAAATAAAAAAAAAATCCCAGTGATGAAATCAGCAAGATCACCTATAAAAGGTATAGAAACTTTTGCAACTGGCTACTAAAAAAACTGAAAACAGACTATGAAAAAAACCTATTAGATAAAGCAGCTAAAACTAACAATAAAAAACTTTGGGACGCTGTAAAACAAATAACACACTCCAACAAAAAATCAAACCCAGCAATGGATCTTATATCCACCCCAAACCCTTCCACCTCTGTCAATGCAATAAACAATTTTTTCGTGTCTATTGGCAAAAACCTTGCTGAAAACATTCACGACGGAAATCCATCTATCTACACGCCTCACGCTAAGTCTTGTCCTTCCTCTTTCGTTTTGCTTCCCACTGATGAAGATGAGGTTCGTCAGTGTATCCTAAATCTAAAAAAAGCTAATTCAGTTGGACGAGACAATATCTCAGGAGCTTTTCTTAAAAGATACCACACTATCCTAGTCCCGCCCTTAACGTACATCTTCAACTTAATGTTCCACAGTGGTGTTTTTCCCAAGGAATTTAAATTTGCTGAAGTAATCCCAATCTACAAGAGTGGTGCCAGAGACTGTGTCAACAACTACCGACCCATCTCTATACTTTCTACTCTGTCTAAACTAGCTGAAAAACTTATTAACAAGCGTCTAATTAACTATCTTGAGACGAAATCCTTGTTGTCAAAATCTCAGTTTGGTTTTAGAGCTGGAATCTCGACCAATGATGCGGTTCACGGGTTAATCGATCATGTTGTTGATAAACTAGACCACAAAAAGAAAGTGATAGCGATATTCTTGGATTTAGCTAAAGCTTTTGACACAGTCTCTGTTCCACTCCTACTTACTAAGCTACAAAGTATGGGGATTCGTGATACACAGCTCAAACTACTTGGGGATTACCTTGCTGACAGGCAACAGAGAGTTAGAATTGGAGAATTCACTAGTGATGACTTACCTATTTGCTACGGCGTTCCTCAGGGTAGTGTGGTTGGGCCCACGCTTTTCCTCACCTTCATCAATGACCTGTGTGATCTGCTACTAAAAAATGGCAAAATTGTCACATTTGCGGATGACACTGCGTTGATCTTCCATGGTGACAGTTGGGAGGAGGTTTACAGCCTCGCTCAATCTGGGTTCAATACTGTAACTTCTTGGCTCATTAACAATGGCCTAACTCTCAATGTCAGCAAAACCAAAGTTGTACCATTCTCTATTAAAAACATCTCATCCTCAGTTCACGAAAATTTTAACATCAAAGCCCATTACTGTTCATCTTACCACTCTTGTTCCTGCAGTCGATTAGAAATAGCATCTAGTATAAAGTACCTGGGAGTCATGATTGATAGTTCTCTCAGCTTCAAACTCCACCTGGACCTACTATCTTCCAGAACTCGAAAACTAATTTTCATTTTTAAAAATTTAAGTCGTATTGCAGATAAAAATGTAATTAAAATGGTTTACATGGCCCTGTGCCAATCCATTCTCACTTATTGTATTACTTTATGGGGTGGCACTTGTAAAACCAACTTAATAAAACTGGAAAGAGCTCAAAGAGCGGTACTAAAAGTAAGCCTGTCGTTACCTTTCTTCTTTCCTACCAAAGATTTGTACTTGCTCTCTGATATGCTGACAGTAAGACAACTTTTTATTCTGTGCTCAGCTCTAAAACAACATTCTTTAATTGGCTATGATCCACTACTTAATGCAAACAAGAGAGTCAAACACAGGGTTTGCCCAACACTCACTAATCGTAACACTGCCTTCTCACGCAAATTCTTTGAATTTCTTGGTGGACATCTTTATAATAAAATAAATAAGAAGCTAACAGTTTACCCTCTTACAAGAGCCAATTGTAAGAGGGTTATTACTGCCTGGCTTAAGTCGCTCAATTACGATGACACTGAAAGTCTGCTTATTGTACCATCCTAACCAACTGCGTATGCTGTCACCTCTTTCACCCCACACACACGCACTCACACACACACTCACTCTGTCCCACACACACTCACTTAGACACATACACGCTCCCACACACTCGCACTCACACACACACTCACTCTGTCCCACACACACTCACTCAGACGAATACACGCTCCCACACACTCGCACTCACACTCGCGCACACATACTCACGCACTCATACTCAATTACACACTCACTCAATTTAGTTCCTCTCACCCACTTTGTACCACCATAACAGCAACAACCTCACTCACCTAGCTTAATCCCTCTTAACTATTACTTCTTACTGATGTTGTATACAACTGTCATCTATTGTCCGGAGTCTGGAGAGGCTGGTAATCTGTCATACAGGTCTCCTAGTACAGAAACCAGTCTCTCACATAGATCACAAGAGTTTTCGCTAATGTTTTGTTTGTTTTTTTTATATTGTCTGTAAAATTCTATGTGAGAGAAGAACAATAAACTTTATTATTATTTATTATTATTATTATTATTATTTGGCGGCAATCAGCAGACAGGGCTATTTGAAAGAGACGAAAACGAATTATAATATTAAATAAATCACCCTGTAGATTAGGGCCTGCATGTAGAATGTCATTGATCGACTGTCCCGATGTAGTTTGACTACTAGCGTCTAAAACTACGCGAAGTTTAGTGGAAGTCTTATCTTCGCGAACGACACTGTGATGCGGAATGTAATATGTCAGATTAGAAACGTTTAAAACCGGACTCAAATATCCCTTGTTAATGTAGTCCCGCATGACGTCATTGTAAGCGCTGCGTAACCCTAAGGACGCAACAAGTTTGCGCTCCAAACAATGAAAACGCCTAAGTGCGGCAGCGTATGAGTCGCCTAGCGAATAAGGGTCGTCGCAAAATGGCAGCGACACAATATATCTACCACTGTCATCGCGAACAGTGGTAGCGCGAAAATGTTCTTCGCACTCGAGATCCTTAAGGCTCTGCGAGGGCGAGGCGGAAATTTCTTCAAGCTCCCAGAATCGCTTGAGAAGCGAATCTAAACTGGGATCTTGAAGAACAGAACAACATGAAGTTGTACTCGTACAGTGTGAAGTATGTGCCGTAGGTACGGAACCCATAACCACATACCCCAACACAGTTTCAATAGCGGGAGGTATATTATATTGCTCGCTATGCACTATGTTAGGCAAAAGCAAGCGCGGGAATATAGCAGCACCAATCAAAACATCGATACCGCTCGGCTCCGCAAACTTCGAGTCTGCGAGCGGTAATGTTTTGAGATGTGTAAGTTTAGAGACATCGACGAGAGCGGTCGGCAATGTCTCCGTAATACGTTCAACAATAAGCGAAGAAACGTTAAAATTAATATCATTACTAAAACGAGAATATAATTTAATATCTACGGAACCTTTAACTGGTTTTTCCGACCCACCGATTCCTTTAACTATTAAATTAGAAGTATGAAAGTTCTTCCAAAGTCCTAGACGCTTAAAACATTCAGAAGTAATAAAATTACTTTGAGATGCGCTATCTAGTAAACAACGTATTATATGCGGCTTATCATTTACATCGTAAATTACGACTTGAGCAGTAGCGAGCAGAACGGTTGTATACGCCGTACATTGCGGGCTATCTCTCGCCGACGGCGACGCCGCAACGCACCGAGCGTCAATCGAACGCGATCGAGCGGCGCCAGCGACAGAGGTTGTACACAACGATACCTCAGACTGTGAGGTAATAGAAGGTACTGTCGGCATAAGCGTTGGGACCGGATTCGGCTGTGACGTTACTACAGTTGATAATTGCGGGTTTTTATTAAAATGTAACAATGTATGATGACGTTGATTACATGTGCGACACTTTAATTTAGAAGAACAGTTAACCGTTTTATGTTTAATACTCAAACAATTGACACAAGCATTGTTGTCTTTCACACATTTGAAGCGAGCTGTCGGAGTCAAATTATAAAAAGCGGGACATTTATATAAGTGTTTATGGATATATGCTTCGCACAGACACTTGTTTGAATTATTTAACTCAGAGCAAGCTACATAGGATTGTGGATTAGGAGCGGTCATTTTATTATTAAAACTACGCGATTTATTAGACTTATGTGAATTGTCTGAACTATTAGGCTTATTATTGTTAGCTAAGGGTGGTTGGGTATTACGGAATATCCGACACTGATCATTGATGAAGGTGACAAAACTATCTAGAGTGGGAATCTTACGATTACGTTCTGTCATCTCGAAAGCGCGAATAGTTTCAGTGTCAAACTTTTTTATTGCGAGGTGCAATAAAATGAAATCCAGAAGGTCAACTAATTTTAGATTCTTTAGGGAATTAATTGCGGTGACGAACTTGTCCACAAATAGCTGGTAATTAGAAACAGACGCGGGACCGGATAATTTAAGATTTAAAGCTTGATCCAAATAGGTAGACGCGAGGACACGAATATCCTGGTACCTATCGAGGAGTGCCTGGAACATGACTTGGTAATTCTCAGCACACGGTGTGACTCCCGCGAACACAGACTGTGCCTTCGGCGACAGCTTACCTATTAAATAGTACAACCTGTCTGCATCCGTCAGCGACTTATTGTCATGAACTGTAGATTTAAAACTTGCATAAAATAATGGCCAGTTTCGTATATCACCGTCGAACGACATGAGTTCGATTGGCGGCAACCTTGGTCTACATGTTGCGGAATCACTCATACTGTGCCTCCCGGACGGCTTATCTTCCAATTGAGACATCACACGTTTCACGGAACAATACATATCCTCGAATGAGGCGTAGGCTTGATAGCTAGGCTTCGCATCGGGATATATAGCCAGTAACCTAGCATTATAATCATCCAATAATTTATGAAAGTCCGTTCGAATATCATCTATTGTTACACAAGAACTGAGAAAGCCTTCTCTCACCGATTCGGAAGTATTAGCGACTTTAGAGCGATCATAAATTGACTGAATACGCTCGAAAAGTATATTACGCTTAGCTTCTAAAATCACTAACTGTTGATCTTCCGAAGAAGCGATTGCTTTCGCATCACGCGGCATTGTTATGTTATGTAGTTACAAATAACCACACAAACAAAACAATGTACGGTAATTATTTAAACGAACAACTATATGTAGAAAAGTAATACTACTGATTGTGACTGTACTGTGACAACGGGTTTCGCAATATTTGCGTAGTAACGAAATAAGTTTTTTCGTAGTACCCACTAACCAAAGTAATTATATAGTACAAAATGTTAATAGCATTACTATACTAACCAGTTTTATTGTTAAGTTTGAATATTGTTTAAGATAAATGAAGAGGTATAAATATGCAACTTATAGCCCGCAATCGTCGAAACGTATTCGGTAAAGTTATGATATTTATACTGCGTAGGTACCTACAAGTAGTACACCTATTTTATTTTTCTCTTATAGAATGAATGTCTACCCCGCGGTATTCGGAAAGTAACTTATTCCTTACAATTTATAATTGGAGGTAGGTGATTCCTATAAGGGCGGTTAAACTAAAAGACGCTTGAAATATGGAAATTTACAATACGACAAGTTAGTTTTAAATAAGAATTATTTTTAATAATAGCAGATACGTAATTATGAACCTGCTATAGCGGCGTTGATGGAACCACGTATTGGGTTTACAACTTGATTATGTGGGTAGGCGGCTAGGTGCCACGACCCTAGTAGGAATTTATGATTGATTCCTACGTAAGAACTAAAGGAAAATGGATATATTATAGTAATATATCGGGCTACGAAGGACCAAAAATGTTATAGCGGTTTGAGAAACCTATTCATCCTTGTGTCTATTATGAAAAGTGGACTGTATTTGAAGGGTTCTGGCAATAGTGCGTTGAAAATAAGCGGGAAAATATTCACGGATCAATTCGGGCGATCTAGTATGGAAATGAGGGAAGTAGTACGCCTTACCTTGTAGTGGTCGATGCCAGCCCACGTGTGGCAGCGAGCTGGTGTTCTTCTACTCCAAACTGGCGACCTTCAGGATCCACACACTTCACACAATTGTTATATATCCGCGAGGCGGGTGAATAGACACGGTTCATAAGGTTCTCAGCAATCTAACTAATTAGATGCATCAGTCTCCAGCCAGGTGGCTTGGAAAGCTGGCGGTTGAGATACGAGGCCCGTTCACGTTGAAGTTTCGGTTCGTTCTGGCGACCTGTCATTAAGGCGTACATAAAGGGAAAAGGAATGAGGAAGGAACGAGATAATTAAGATATCGATCGCCCGCGAAATCTCAAATGCGTTTGTCTATGTGTTTTCGGTCATTGATTTATGACATTTACAAGAGATGGCGCTACCATGTGTGTTTACATCAATTGTTGTTCTTAAATAAGTAAATAAATAATGTTTTCGGTTTATCATTTACATTCGCTTCGCATTCACAAGTTACTTTAGTAGTTTCTGACTATAAGGTAGGTAGTAGACGTATACACATTCAAACAATACATATTGCGCTCTATTGTTTAAAGGAAATTTTAATAAACACTTTTGCAAAAAATATCTTAATGTTACAACCCATATTAATACTGCTGGCTCTCTATAATTGTTGGTATGTAACTGTGAGAGTAAGTAATTGATATCCATATTTTCATCATTATACATATCCTTTTCCTTATCCTTACATAGTATAAAACAAAGTCGCTTCCCGCTGTCTGTCCCTATGTATGATTAGATCTTTAAAACTACACAACGGATTTTGATGCGGCTTAAATAATAATTTGAATAGATAGAGTGATTCAAGAGGGAGGTTTATATGTAAGACACGCGGGCGAAGCCGCTGGCACAAGCTAGAATATTATAAATGCAAAAACAACCCTGTAAGTCTCTCCGTTTATTACGTTTTTGCACATAAACCACTGAACCAGTTTTGATGAAGCTTTGACTTTGTAAAAGGACAAAGTATAATTTTATCCCAGTAGGACGTTTCCTTGGGATAGTTTCCGACTTCCAAGCGGGCGAAGTCACTGGCAGAAGCTATATATTTCTTTACCTTACTCCTTTAATTGGTTTGTGAAATCAATTGCTTAAAGGCTCGTTTCTGATTCTATAGAAAATCGAATGTGGGACACAGATACATTAACGATACCAGATGGAATAATGATTATAGCAGGTTTTATAAACCGTCAAATAAACACTGTTTGCCAATCACTCCTGACATTTACTTAGTTACCGTTTGAAACGCCCACTTTATATTTAATTTTACTTTCATCTTTACCAATATATAAATAACTTAATGAAGCAAGTCAACCGAAATAATTAAATCTATTTTTATTTTATGAAGCAAATATTGAACAACGCTTGAGATAAATTATATCTCGAAATAATATTTATTCTTAGAAGGCAGAAACTATCGTTATGCTACCAAAGATAGAGAAAAAAACTGTTCCTTTGGGACATAAATATATTGGAACAAAAATCGTAAATCCCTACTACAATTTCATCTTCACTTTCGGCTTGACTTCTTTATTATATCCACTGCCAAAAGTACACACGACAAAAGAGTTTAATTGCAGGATCAACGAAAGTAACGCGTAGGTAGTTTTGTGAATCTTCATGGGTGCTGGAACACGCAGAGTTGAAAAGCGTCCATAAGGTAGACCGTTGAGCTGGTGAGGGCTTCGGCAGTCCTCTGGATGCAAAAAGAACAAGACTGGTGGATGTGGTAGAGCTAGGGCGTCTTTCGTCTGAATTTATGATGAATGTACAATTCAAGTCAGTTCGAAGTGTACATGAATACTGGTACACTTCGAACTGACTTAAATCTATACTAATATTATAAAGAAGAATATTTTTTTGTATGTAACGAAGAAACTTAAAAACTACTAAACAGATTTCAAAAATTCTGTCACCGTTCGGAAGCTACACTATCCCCGGTAGGTATAGGCTACTATTTATCCCTGTATTCCTACGGGAACGGGAACTACGCGGGTGAAACCGCGAGGCGTCCAATAGTATTATGTATTACTTTTTCCCAGATGTACAATCCAAATGTAATTGCTGTCGTTGCCGAGTTGCCAACTTGTCGTTTTTTTATCGGTTACATTTCGGGGAGTGTGCGATGGCATTGCATGATTTAATTCTCCCAGCCCGTTCCATCATCGGACTACCAGACGTACGGCGATGCGTCATCGGTACATGGTGGTCATCCACCCATACGCACAAAACGTTTTGGGGACACTTTTATTATGCGTACAGCTAAGGAGTGGAATTCCCTGCCGGAGTCTGTGTTTCCCGATAGCTACAATCTAGGGGTCTTTAAGTCAAGAGTCAATCGGTTTTTCTCTAGGCAAGCGTGCTTCACCGTCGACCACATCATCGCTTACCATCAGGTGTGATAGTGGTCAAGCGCAAGCCTATAAAACAAATAAAAAATAAAAGTAAGGGTACAGGCTTTCATTCGTCAGTATAAAACTTCATAGAATCTTATAAAATTGGTTGAGCCTATGTACCTAGATATCAGTTAGCCATCTGTACTTAAACTACTTTTAGGCGTATATTGGAAGTACGCTCAGCAAATATAAGAGCCTCTTTCATCGGAAAGGATAAGTACTTCAATGAATTTAGATGAAGTGGAACCGAGTACATAATAATAGAACTTAATAGGGTGGAAGTAGCTATTTATTTATTTTATTTTATTTATTAATCACAAAATTCACAGCTCTTAAAATACGTTAACATACTTATAGTACTAGTATTACAGCCAATTACGGATTTACAATTGACCTTCTAAATAGTTTTCGCGTTGAATAAGAATGATATAATAAGAAATACTTGCATTTGCCAGCGGCTTCTTCTGCGTGAAAATCGATGATACCTACTTACATGAAAATGAACCTACTACTGTGATAAAAGTACTATATTTTTCGTTAGTTAGATTATTATCGAAAAATGTTGGACACTTTAGCAAAATAAAGATTATGAATCTATGTGATAGCTAGTTTATGTTCTAGAACTACCGTTGCGTGCCCACTGGTGGCACCGGTGTGTGCCCACGGTAGTACGGTGTGTACCGTGGGCACACACCGTACTACCGTGTGTGCCCGGGCATTGTCGTGCATGAGCAGGATATCTTGCCCCATTTGTGTTCTGTGGGGCAAGATTACGGGCCCCAGCACCTGTTGGACGTATCGTTCTGCCGTCATATTGCCCCGCACCCAAACGAGATCCGTCCAAAATCAAAAAATCAAAATCAAAATATTTTTTTTATTTCACATAGGCCTACATGGGCACTTATAAAACGTCGCCAAAATGTGCACGGTTCGGGTTGGTCGTTTCCTATGGAGAAGAACCGGCAAGAAACTCCATGGTTACTCTTTTAAAAATGGTTTGGTTTTACAATATTTCCATGTTACAGCATTAGTAGTTAGATATGGGGGGACAACGTAGGCCCGAATTATGACAATAAGTCGTAAGAAACCAAAAAAAAAGAAAAAGATTATATAAAAAAGTTAACAAATGTTAACTAGCATCTAGAAGGCCTACAATGTTCACACATTCACAAAACAATCGGTAAAAGAATCCATACAAAGGTAAAAAATAATAAAAATAAGTATAACAAGACTAAATTTAACATGTTGCACAAATTTTGTTATCAGTGCTGTAACTATTCTTAGCAAAGGGCTTTAAAGATGATTGAAAACCATTGTAAAAAGTCTAATTAAAAGAAGGAAAGAAAAAATGAGATTGAGAATAGTTAGAGACATCCACATATTTGTGCCGTTTACAAGTTACCAGGGAAGCTGCATGCGCAGAAGGAGCTAAGGCCAAATGTTTTTATCTTCAACGTAGTCCTTGATTTTATAATATACTTTTTTAACAAGGATACGTTTGATGTAGTTTTTGAACCTTCCATCGGTCAGTTCTATAACTGACTTTGGCAACTTGTTATAAAAGCAACTTGTTTATAAGAAAAGACTTGCTAGTTTTCGTTAATCTGAATTTGGGTATTACAATTTCGTGCTTACTGCGTGTATTTAAATTATGGAAGTCGCTTCTAGTTTTGAAAAGCCCCCGATTTTTACGGACATACAAAATACATTCCAAAATATACAGTGAAGGTAGAGTCAGTATATCGATCTCTTTAAATTTTTCTCTAAGGGACTCGCGAGGACCCATTTTATAGATTGCGCGGATTGCCCTCTTTTGTAGGATGAAAATTGAGTCAACGTCTGCTGCTGATCCCCACAGCAGAATGCGATAAGACATAATACTGTGGAAATAAGCATAGTATACTAACCTAGCTGTAGCTACATCGGTTAGCTGCCTTATTTTCCTTACTGCATATGCAGCCGAACTTAACCTACCCGAAAGAGTTCTAATGTGCGCGCCCCACTGCAATTTTGAATCGATAGTAATCCCTAAGAATACAGTTTCCGTTATAACTTCAAGATTTTTGCCGTCAAGATTTAAGTTTAGGTCATGCTGTGGTACATTTGGTAAAGAGAACTTTAGACATTTTGTTTTTTTTGCATTCAGTAAAAGATTGTTAGCTGCGAACCATTTTGAGAGAACAATTAGACTTTCGTTGACATTTATGACATCCGTATCTTGCCTATCTATTTTAAAAATTAGCGAAGTATCATTAGCAAATAGAATTATATCCGATAATTTGGCCATCATAAAAGGGAGTTCATTAATGTAAACAAGAAAAAGGAAAGGGCCGAGAATTGAACCTTGGGGCACGCCCATCTTGACTAGAGACCCGGAGGACGTCGCCCCATTAACATTTACTTTTTGCTGTCTGTTTGATAAATAGGAAAGCACGAGATCAGCAGATTTTCCACGAATTCCGTAGTGGTGTAATTTACAGATCAGTGTGTTGTGGTCGACGCAGTCGAAAGCTTTTGAGAGATCACAGAAAATGCCAATGGCATCCTGGGACCTCTTCCAAGCCTCCAAGATGTGGCTGATGAGTTTTACTCCCGCGTCCGTTTCGACCTACCTTTCGTGAAAACAAACTGTTGACTATGCAGTATCCCATTTGAATTAAAGTGAGACAACATCTGTTCCAGCATGATTTTTTCAAAGATTTTACTCAATGCTGGAAGCACGGATATAGGTCTATAATTAGAAGGATCACTCTTACAGCCTGATTTGAAAATTAGTACTACTTTACTGTGTTTCATTAAGTCAGGAAAAGTGCCGCTGTCCAAACATTGATTGAATATGCCTGTTAGGACAGGAGCAATTGAGTCAATAATATCTCCAAGAACCCTAACGGATATCCCCCATAAGTCTTCAGTATGTTTTATATTGAGACTATTGAACGCGTTTTTAATTGTATCAAGACATATTGGTTTAAATTTAAAGGTTGGTATGTCTTTAGTAAAGTTTTCTTTAAGAAGAGCTTCAGCTAATTTAGAAGAGGAAGGAAGAGACTTCGTAACCTCTAACGGAATGTTGGTAAAGAAATTTTCTAATGTCTCAGCGACTTCTTGCCTATCAGAAATGGTTTGATTAGTTATTTTCAAAGACAACTCATTCTGATCGCGTTGTTTTATCTTTCCAGTTTCTTTATTAATTAATTGCCACACAGTTTTTATTTTTTTATTAGAAACACCAATTTTGTTAATTATTATTTGAGATTTTGCTTGAGCGCAGACTCTTTTGAATATTTTGGAATAGTTTCTAACATAAGTGTGAAAAACTTGATCGGAGGTCAAAGATTTTTCGTAATATAAATTATATAATATATCTCGGCTTTTTCTTATGCCCACAGTGGCCCATTCACTAAATTTCGATTTGGAATTGTTGACTTTAACTGTTTTTACAGGACAAGTTTTATGAATTCTTGGCAAACTGTTGAAAACAACGTGCCGTAATTTATATTGGGGTCGTTTGAATCAAAACTGGCGTTACAAAGGTTGCTTAAGACATTATTATTAAAAGAGATTAATTTATTTTTAGTAAGTGGTCTTAATCGAATTGATTTAGCTAGGTTAATTTTTTTATCTGACTCAAAAGATACAAGTTGACCAGTATGGTCTGACTTAACGCCACTAATTAAAAACGAATCTTTTACTTTACAATTAGTGAATACATTATCTATGCAAGAAGCTGAAGTTGCTGTTATTATTGTTGGTTCATTAAATAAATATTTTAGGTTAAATGATTTAAATAATGAAATGAGCTTACATTTTTCAGGCGAGTTGACTAAAAGATCTATACTTAAGTCACCACAAACAAAAACTAATTATTATCTCTGAAAAGTTTACTTAATAATTCTTCCATTGTTATCAAAAACAATGACAAGTTTGATGCTGGTGGTCTGTAAACGCACAAGACAGTATGCCCCTCGACCTCTGCACATGCTACCTCACACAAGCGATCAACAGAGTAAGCAGTGATATCCTTCCTTTCCTTATATTTTAAATGACTATTACAAAGTATCAGGGTACCACCACCCACTGTGGATCTGTTGTACGCGCTGGCAACTGAGAAATTATTTACATTAAACAACATCCTATCTGGTTTTAACCAAGTTTCACAAAAACATAAGATATCCATGTGGTATTTATCTACTAACAATTCCACGTCTAAAATTTTGCCGGAGAAGCTATTTATATTTTGATGATATAGTAAAATATATTATAATAATTCGACTTCTCTTTTGTCGGCTCTAATCGTTTAAAAAATCATCGTTTAAAGTATTATCAGAAAAACTGGATAATACTATTAAATCACTAAACCTAGTCTCAGTTAAATTATCAATAACTGCGTGTATATTAAAAGCTAACAATGTAACTAATAAATGTCGACTATTTTTGGGAAGAAACATATGGTTCCCAATCAAAACAAAATCACTAACAAAATTGTTGGTGTCAAAAAACAACAAACGGTCACTATGACGACAAGATAAAATATGCATCAGGTTATTCAAACTAGAAATGTATTCATTTTCATGAACAAGTAACTTGCCAGAATAGGGCAATGCACATAATATTAATTTGCCTAATCTTAACTTAAGTAGGGTGTCAATACCATTAACTATGTCCTTTTTTGTTATACTAAGGCTATTTCCAATAAGAAGTACTACAGTACTTTGCTCATTCAATTGTGTCTGTTGAATTTTATGGATAAGCTCATTAAATTGCAGTTTATGATAACAATGGTTCACTATTGTATGTTAAGAACGGTTATTTAACAAATATCCAAAACCTGTTCCTAATCTATCAGAAAATACTAAGACATTACTTTTGGTGGGGTTCAAAGTTGTTGCAGTATGGTCAATAGGTAAAGATGTAGTAGCAACATGTTGTGACATGAGAGGTGGCAGAGCGGCAGCACAACTACAGGTGAGGTTGTTAGTCAATGATTCGCACCTCTCTGCATTATACTTCACCAGGTCCACCAACTCACAAGCCTCCTGCATGCGTTCACTCAACATCTGTTGACTACATTCATATTTACAAAATATTTCCGTAAGTGTATTTTCCCTACTTAATAATTCCCTTTCAAGGTTCTGAATTTCAACATCATACATTTGTGTACTAGTTTCTAATTTACTATTACATATATTTAATTGGTTTTTTAAGTTTCTTAAATCTTTCCCAAGGTTAACATTATATTTGCAAACATTTTGAGTTTTTATAAGTTTCTTATATTTCTTAATACTTTTATTGATTTTAATATATTTATTAATTTTATTATGACTACTTAGAATTGGACATTTAGCAATGGTATCATCCCCTGTAAGGTCTATAGTAGTGGTGGGCGGCTCACACTCCAGTTTGGATGCATCCAGCAGCTCATTGTACAGGTTACTGGTGTTAGAAACCTCTTCGCTGACTTTCAGCGAGTCGATGGAGGTAATGGTGTTATGAGCCTTGCACAATTCTGCTTCTAGTACAGATATACGCTTCAGTGCCTGGTTATGAGTGTCATGGCACTGCTGATAATCTGAAACCAGTTGACGGAGATGGTGATGCTGGTCCAGTATATCCACAGGCTGGGAGTGTACTTTTGCAAGCTGGTTCTTGAGTTGAGTGTTTTTGCTACACTATTAACTCAATTTCTACTTCACTTTCTTCTCGTTCTCGCAGTAGCTTGCTGCACTCATTTCTAGATGAATCCAGCTCCCTCAGCACTGCTTTCAGTTTGATACTCATGTCACGAACGGTAGCTGCCCGGGTCATCATATTGAATGTTTTCCTTAAGCGACACCTGTAATGTGATAGGAAACAGCTGAGTATGTGAAGAGAATACTATGTTAGTTGAAAACTTGAGAAAGAAGGAGGGGTTTAAAAGTTAAAAAGAAGTAAAATGTTTAAAAACAATAGAAACGTTACCAAAAAAGATTATAAAAATATATGAAGGTATATGAGAAAAAGAAGAAAAAAAAAACTAAGAACAAAGAAAAGCTATTTGAATTAATATTCTAAGACTTAATTACAGGTAATACTTTAAGGAAAGGCTTTATTAAACATTGGCGTTTATTGCTCGATTTGATTTTTGTATAAGGATTATTGCTAAGAACATTAGTTTTAGTGGAAACAAAGTATTTACAATGCTTATGAACTATGGGGTTTACCTATAATATTTACACTATATTAAAGATATATTATGTGTGAAGTAGGGTTTGCAGTGAATGTTATGTCTAGGGCAAGTGTTTTCGTCCTCGATTTTGCTTCCACAATTTGTCAAACAAAATGAGACATAAACGTAGCCGGTGTGTACTGGACGTCGCTCAGAGCCCAGAGCAGTGTATGAGTGGTGTATAGTATGTAAATAATACAGCAATAAATACGTAAATCAAAACAAAATACTCCCCCGGTTCGAAGAATTCAAATCCACAGTTCAAACGTTGTCAGCCGGTACATGACTTAGTGAAATATCAATTGTTATTGAGTTATCACAATAAAAACTGGTCACAAACACTACGTGTGTCACTTTATACTTTGATTCTAATACAAATAAATGATTTTTAACAAAATAAACACAATAAAACAATAATTTAAAAATAAATTAGTTACGAGGCCGTTTTTTGACGACCTGTCGCCAGTGTTGCCTGCTGCACATCCGTCCGTCCTCCAAGACGAATTCCTGCCCAAACCATAATTGTTCCTCCTTGGTATAGGTGAACTTCCTGAGGGTTCTGAAGACGGCTCCATCGTCCAGAAACTCGCCAAACACGCGTCCTTCGTGAATCTGGATGGAAGCCGAACCTGGATCCATCCGTGAACAGCACATTGGACCATTGCTCACGGCCCCAGTCCACGTGGTTCCGAACCCATTTTAATCGTCGTCCACGATTGCCTCTCCGTAAAGGTGGGACCCGGAGTGGTCTACGAGAGCGTAGATTGCTTTCATGCAGTCGCCTTCTTACAGTTTGGTCACTCACAAGCACTTGGTGTTCCACTCGCAGCCTTTGGACCAATTGGTCTTGTCTGGGGGTAGTGATGCGACTTGGCCCCCGGTGCCTCTCCGCTACTTCACCTGTGGCACGATAGCTTGTCCACAATCTTGAAATTACATTTTGGTGGGTCCCTATGGCCTCAGTAACATTACGCTGAACAGACCCAGCTTCCAGCATTCCCACAGCTCGTAACATCTCCGCCCTCGTCAATGGTTGGCGTTGCATGCCTACAATACCTCAATTTTAACTTTATCTTTCGTTTAAAAATGAAAAAAAACTGTAAATAAACGTATTTCGTATTGCTTTCTAAATTTCGCACAAATAAAAATTCCCTCTCCTACACATCAAGACATTTTTATGCCACCGCAACAAAAGAATTTTCAAAAATTTGAATTTGGAATTAGTCTGAGATAAATTACAAACTAATCGGTGTATAAAAGATTCCAATGCGGCCAGTACTTTTCGAGTTATTTAATTGAGTATGAAATATCCCTAGACCGTGTTGATGTGTGTATAACTAAGAAGACTAAATTTAACATGTGGCACAAATGTTGTTATCAGTGCTGTAACTATTCTTTGCAAAGGGTTATAAAGATGATTGCGAACTATTGTAAAAAGTCCAATTAAAAGAAGAAAAACAACAAAAAAAAATGAGATTGAGAATAGTTAGAGACATCCACATATTTGTGCCGTTTATGAGTTACCAGGGAAGCCGCATGCGCAGAAAGAGCTAAAGCCAAAATTTTTATCTTCAACGTAGTCCTTGATTTTATAATATGCTTTTTTAATAAGGACACGTTTGATGTGATTTTTGAACCTTCCATCGGTCAGTTCTATAACTGACTTTGGCAACTTGTTATAAAAGCGTATACTGTTTATAAGAAAAGACTTGCTAGTTTTAGTTAATCTGAAATTGGGTATTACAAGTTCGTGCTTACTGCGTGTATTTAAATTATGGAAGTCGCTTCTAGTTTTGAAAAGCCCTCGATTTTTGCGGACATACAAAATACATTCCAAAATATAAAGTGAAGGTAGAGTCAGTTTATCGATCTCTTTAAATTTATCTCTGAGGGACTCGCGAGGACCCATTTTATAGATCGCGCGGATTGCCCTCTTTTGTAATATGAAAACTGAGTCAACATCTGCTGCTGATCCCCACAGCAGAATGCCATAAGACATAATACTGTGGAAATAAGCATAGTATACTAACCTAGCTGTGGCTACATCGGTTAAGTGCCTTATTTTCCTTACTGCATATGCAGCTGAACTTAACCTTTCCGAAAGAGTTCTAATGTGCGCGCCCCACTGCAATTTTGAATCGATAGTAATCCCTAAGAATACAGTTTCCGTTATAACTTCAAGATTTTGGCCGTCAAGATTTAAGTTTAGGTCACGTTGTGGTACATTTGGTAAAGAGAACTTAAGACATTTTGTTTTTTTCGCATTCTGTAAGAGGTTGTTAGCTGCGAATCATTTTGAGAGAATAATTAGACTTTCGTTGACATGAAAGACATCCGTATCTTTCCTATCTATTTTAAAATTTAGCGAAGTATCATCAGCAAATAGAATTGTATCCGATAATTTGGCCATCATAAAGGGGAGATCATTAATGTAAACAAGAAAGAGGAAAGGGCCGACAATTGAACCTTGGGGCACGCCCATCTTGACTAGAGACCCGGAGGATAAATCCCGGAGTCTGTTTGATAAATAGGAAAGCACGAGATCAGCAGCTTGTCCTCGAATTCCGTAGTGGTGTAATTTACAGATCAGTGTGTTGTGGTCGACGCAGTCGAACGCTTTTGAGAGATCACAGAAAACGCCAATGGCATCCTGGGACTTCTCCCAAGATACCAAGATGTGGCTGATGAGTTTTACTCCCGCATCCGTTGTCGACCTACCTTTCGTGAAACAAAACTGCTGACTATGCACATCTGGTCCAGCATGATTTTTTCAAAGATTTTACTCAATGCTGGAAGCACGGATATAGGTCTATAATTAGAGGGATCACTCTTACAGCCTGATTTGAAAATTGGTACTACTTTACTGTGCTTCATTAAGTCAGGAAACGTGCCGCTGTCCAAACATTGATTGAAAATGCCTGTAAGGACAGGAGCAATCGAATCAATAATATCTACAAGAACCCTAATGGATATCCCCCTCACTTCAGTATTTTTATATTGAGACTATTGAACGCGTTTTTAATTGTATCAAGACATATTGGTTTAAATTTAAAGGTTGGTATGTCTTTAGTAAAGTTTTCTTTATGAAGAGCTTCAGCTAATTTCGATGAGGAGGGAAGAGACTTCGTAACCTCTAACGGAATGTTGGTAAAGAAATTTTCTAATGTCTCAGCGACTTCTTGCTTATCAGAAATGGTTTGATTAGTTATTTTCAAAGACAACTCATTCTGATCACGTTGTTGTGTCTTTCCAGTTTCTCTATTAATTACATGCCACACAGTTTTTATTTTATTGTTAGAAATACCAATCTTGTTAATTATTATTTGAGATTTAGCTTGAGCGCAGACTCTTTTGAATATTTTGGAATAGTTTCTAACATAAGTGTGAAAAACTTGATCGGAAGTCAAAGATTTTTCGTAATATAAATTATATAAGATATCTCGGCTTTTTCTTATGCCCACAGTGGCCCATTCACTAAATTTCGATTTGGAATTGTTGACTTTAACTGTTTTTACAGGACACGTTTTATTGAATTCTTGGCAAACTGTAGAAAACAACGTGCCGTAATTTATATTGAGGTCTTTTGAATCAAAACTGGCGCTACAAAGGTTGCTAAAAACATTATTATTAAAAGAATTTAATTTTTTTTTTGTAAGAGGTCTTAATCGAATTGATTTAGCTTGGTTTAATTTTTTATCTGACTCAAAATATACTAGTTGACCAGTATGGTCTGACCTAACGCCACTAATTAAAAACGATTCTTTTACTTTACAATTAGTGAATACATTATCTATGCACGAAACTGAAGTTGCTGTTATTCTTGTCGGGTCATTAAATAAATATTTTAAGTTAAATGATTTGAACAATGAAATGAGCTTACATTTTTCAGGTGAATTGACTAACAGATCTATATTTAAGTCACCACAAACAAAAACTAATTTATTATCTCTGAAAAGTTTACATAATAATTCTTCCATTGTAATTAAAAACAATGACAAGTTTGATGCTGGTGGTCTGTAAACACACAAGATAGTATGCCCCTCGAACTCTGCACATGCTACCTCACATAAGCGATCAACAGAGTAAGCAGTGATATCCTTCCTTTCCTTATATTTGAGATGACTATTACAAAGTATCAAGGTACCAGCACCCACTGTGGATCTGTTGTACGCGCTGGCAACTGAGAAATTATTTACATTAAACAACATTCTATCTGGTTTTAACCAAGTTTCACAAAAACATAAGATATCCATGTGGTATTTATCTACTAACAATTCCACGTCTAAAATTTTGCTGGAGAAGCGATTTATATTTTGATGATATAGTAAAATATTACTATTCGTCTTCTCTTTAGTCGGCTCTAATCGTTTAAAGAATCAGTAGTACTATCAGAAAAACTGGATAATACTGTTAAATCACTAAACCTAGTCTCAGTTAAATCATCAATAACTGCGTGTATATTAAAAGCTAACAATGTAGCTAATAAATGTCGACTATTTTTGGGAAGAAACATATGGTTCCCAATCAAAACAAAATCACAAACAAAATTGTTGGTGTCAAAAAACAACAAACGGTCACTATGACGACAAGATAAAATATGCATCAAGTTATTTAAACTAGAAATGTATTCATTTTCATGAACAAGTAACTTGCCAGAATAGGGCAATGCACATAATATTAATTTGCCTAATCTTAACTTAAGTAGGGTATCAATACCATTAACTATGTCCTTTTTTGTTATACTAAGGCTATTTCCAATAAGAAGTACTACAGTAGTTTGCTCATTCAATTGTGTCTGTTGAATTTTATGAATAAGCTCATTAAATTGCAGTTAATGATAACAATGGTTCACTATTGTATGTTTAGAACGGTTATTTAACAGAGATCCAAAACCTGTTCCCAATCTATCCGAATATACTAAGACATTACTTTTGGTGGGGTTCAAAGTTGTTGCAGTATGATGGATGGGTAAAGTTGTAGGAGCAACATGTTGTGACATGAGAGGTGGTGGAGCGGCAGCACAACTACAGGTGAGGTGAGGTTGTTAGTCAATGATTCATACCTCTCTGCATTATAATTCACCAGGTCCACCAACTCACAGGCCTCCTGCATGCGTTCACTTAGCATCTGTTGACTACATTCATATTTACAAAATATTTCCGTAAGTGTATTTTCCCTAATCAATAATTCCCTTTGAAGGTTTTGAATTTCAACATCATACATTTGTGTACTAGTTTCTAACTTACTACTACATATATTTAATTGTTTTTTCAAGTTTCTTAAATCTTTCCTAAGGTTAACATTATATTTGTAAACACTTTGAGTTTTTAAAAGTTTCTTATATTTCTTAATACTTTTATTGATTTTAATATATTTCTTAATTTTATTATGACTACTTAGAATTTGACATTTAGCAATGGTATCATCCCCTGTAAGTTCTATGGTAATGGTGGGCCGCTCACACTCCAGTTTGGATACATTATCCATCAGCTCATTGTACAGGTTATTGGTGTTAGAAACCTCTTCGCTGACCTTCAGATTGCTGATTTTCGCTTTGGAAGCCGGTTTGATTATTTTGTTAAAAAGTTTTTTATTTATTCCTTTTTAATTTTGAAAGGTACCTCCAAATACGATGAAAATCATTTATAGCCAAAGTAAATCTCATGACGATTCCTATTAGCCCAAACAAGACTAGGATCCATTGTTTTATTTCAAAGTTCCAGTGTCTAACTTCCGGTTTCATCATCAGATCGATGTTACCATTTTCACCAGTACCATTTATTTATATGTAGTTGCTTCATCATACTCGGTTAGCTATTCAATTTATCTTATACCCGTGACATACTTAGCATTAAGGAGTTCCAGTGGCCATCGGTGGCCTTCATCAGAGCCATTTCACCAAATAACACTTTCTGAGTGTAAATGATTGCATTATTATTTATCATTTATTTTATTATTTTCAGCCTATTCTGTCCCACTGCAAGACAAAGGGTGGCCCCCTTTCTTCCCTGATTGAGTTGTTGATAAAAATACAAACATTATATTTGAGGAGTTCCCTCGATTTCTCTGGGATGCCATCATCACATCCTGGTTTCCTGATCACGGTACCACCCTTGGGATATCTCCTTTCCAAGAAAAAAAATAATCGTCAAAATCGGTTAATAAACGACAAAGTTATCCGGGAACACACATAAAAAAATATAAGTATACGGACGAATTGCGAAACCTCGTCCTTTTTTGAAGTCACCTATGAATATAATTTTCTCTTAAATAAAATATTCTCATAGAAGTTTTAATGAGAACTGTTGTTGTATTCATACCATTCACTTTGAATTGTGCCCTAATAATTAAGGTCTAGTTTTCAATTATTTCTACTGAAGTGAATAAATAATTAAAATGTTTCGATTAACACAGACTTTAGTTGACATTGGTGTATAATAGAGGCCACAGAATAGTTTTAGGATATTATTTTGATGACAAATAATTAGTTTCATTCTTATATTAAAAAATAATAATCTTCTTTACTGAATCTCAGATCTCAAAAGACTAAAGCCATCGCAATCAAAATATTATGATGCACATATCTGTAAGCAAACAAAGAGGCACTTTCTAACCCAGGGGTCACAAATTACTTTCTTGTGGGGTCCATTTTTAGGGTTCCGTACCCTAAAAATGGACGTATTGCTGTCACTAACGTGTCCATCTGTCTATTCTTCTGTCCGTCGTCTGTTACACGATTTTTATAGCCAAAGGGTTGGAGTTAGTCTTCAAATTTACTCATACAGATAAAGGCGAGAGAGAAAAAAAAAAAATTGATGTACCCTACCATTGAGGGGGTATGTTTTGAGTTTGTTGTGTAGATAAATATTATCTTTTTTTTGTTTTAAATAATATTGGTAAACAAAGGAATGATAAGCCACCAAAGTCAGCTTTTTTTACATAATTTTGAACTTAAATATGTATAGTTATGGGTCAAAAGTGCAGTCTCACTCTACTAAACAACAGCGGCAATGTTTTAGGCAGAAGAATTTCATTTTTTCATGGTTAGTGTTAAATCTATACTTTAATTTCTGTACAACATATTAGTAAACCATTTGTGGATTATTAAACTACTTCTACAAAAACTAGTCATTTAAATTTGGGGAGAGTAAGATTACACTTTTGACCCTTGACTATACATATAGATAAGTTTTGGCCAGATCTTTGAATTGTACTACTGATACAATATCGTCCGTTGTCAAAGCGACGGCAGTTAAGACTAAGCGAGCGATAAATGATTAAATTACGCATGTAACACAAGTTACGTAAGGTATCACAAGTAAATTATATTGTATTGTTTACTTAAGGTCCACACAAAATAAGGCAGTGGTCCGGATCCGAACCACGGTCCGCCATTTGGTGACCCCTGCTCTATTCCATTAATCTCATAGTCTAGTGGCACGACAATCCGATACGACCGACGAGAGATCAGGCACAAAACCAGCCGCTTATCGAGGCATGGGTGTAATGCCGTCATCTCCCAAACTCTGGGCTACTTTGAAATACCTAAAGGAAAACCCCAATTACAATGTCCCCTGTAATATATACATACATCAATAAACTCACGCCTTTTCCCATGGGGGTAGGCAGAAACTACAGAACGCCACCTGCTACGATCCTTACATACTTCTTTTGCACTCACGTGCATACATCTAGTCATACACACACGCTGGTTATGAGTACTGCGCACCTGGCCTTCCGGAAGAATATAACCAATAAGGTCCATGTATGTCTTTGTAGGACATCCCCACCCGGCCTTTCCATTCACGTCTGCCTTGTATATACCTTTCATTAGTCACCTTTCGTTCATCCTCATAACATGGCCAAACCATCTTAACATACTCTTTTCAATTTTAGTCACTACATCTTCTTTTAATCACAACGTTGTCTTATTACATCATTCCTCAATATATCAATTATAGTTACACCACATATACTTACCGCTGTAAAAGGTACATACAATTTTATTATTATAATCACTGTTTCAGTCACAGTTGCAAAAACAAATTATATATCCAAAAGGAAAATTACTGAGTTCAACAATATTATTCAGTTAGAACGAAATATTGAATTATCATCTTATTCTCAAATTAAAGCCAGCCCTGGTCAAATGCAGACCACAATATTCTCCAACTTAATTATTTATCTAACGAACTCAAATACATTTCGAGTCTTGAATTGAATCAAGTTTAATATTGGATTTATGATCAACAATACTAATGAAATCTATGCTCAATCGAGATATTAAAAGTTTCTGGAATCAGTAAATAAAAAAAATCTTTAATTAATTTATATTTTCTAGGTTTATATAGTTTGTATGTTTGTAGAAGGTAGTCTCTGGAAATTCTGATTCGATTACGCAGATTCTATCATAGATGGCAAACTATACAATGTTAAGTGTCACTTATTATCCCGGAAAAAAGGCCAATATTCTGTGGGATATTATGCCACGGGAGAAAAGCCATCTAAAAAACCTAGTATCATCATTATCATCATCAGCCTTTTTACCCGACTGTGCGACGCAAAGAAGGGTAAGGGTAAGGTAAGTTCTTCAGTCATAATTACGTCTTCATTAAATTGTTTTTGAAATTTTACTCGTGTGTGAGATAAGATTATGAAAATTCTTTCAATGCAAGAAAGCTATTGTTATCTCTGGGTGTAATAGGTTACTTTCACCACGGAAATAAAACAGGTAGAAGCTAGTTTTACCCGCGGCTTCACCCACTATATTTTTTTTTTTTTTTGTGTATATTCACCGATATCTCCGTCAATTGTGGACCGATTTTGAAAATTCTTTTTTCGTTTGAAAAAGTATGTTCCGAAATTGGTTCCATTTTAATTTGGTGAAGATCTGATGAAGAACTTCGGAGATATACAACAGAACTCTTCAATAAATAACGGAAAATCTCTCGGGATTGCTGCAATTGCATGTCTGTTTGTTGTTTATACCATATCGTAACATAACATCACGCCAGTTCACTCTTAAGGGGTAAGCAAATCTCTCATTTCACCGGTTATGTTCAAGTTTCATGAAATCTATTCTGGTGAAATAGTTACCTTAATAACTTGCCTATTAGGTAGGTACAACTAAAAAGTGAAAAATAAAAAAAACTTTTTGCAAAAAAATACTACCGACTTCCAAATACAAAACTACAAAGTGAAAAATAACTTAATTTTTTGAATTCGGTGTCTTTCGTAGGTACCATTTTTTGCGTTATGGACACCGACTTCAAAAAATTTAGTTATTTTTCACTTTGTAGTTTTGTATTTGGAAGTCGGTAGTATGTTTTTGCAAAAAAGTATTTTTTTATCAATAAAGCTGTACTTGAACAACAGCTGCAATATGTTTTTGATTGTATTGTTTCATCATCAACATCATCATATCAGCCGAAAGACGTCCACTGCAGGACATAGGCCTCCCCCAAGCGTTGTCACATTGACCGGTCCCATGCGTCACGCAACCAGCGGATCTCCGCAACCTTCAACAGGTCATCGATCTACCTGGCGGGAGGCCTTCAAACGCAACGTCTTCCAGTTCGCGGTCGCCACTCCAGATTTTTCTGCCCCATTGGCCATCCGTTCTGCGAGCAATGTGACCTGCTCACTGCTACTTAAATTTGGCAATTCTTCGGGCTATGTCGGTAACCCTGGTTCCCTTGCGGATCTCTACATTTCTGATTCGATCACGCAGGATACTCCGAGCATGGCCCTCTCCATTGCCCTTTGGGTGACTGTACGCTTTCTAATGAGGCCCATTGTGTATGGTCCCAGAGCCATATGTCATATTATCGTATTGTTGTGGTCATATTCGATGTATTGTTTACTTTCTTAAAAGCACCGATGCTCTCACAAATTGATTTAAATTGATAGTATTTTCCCTGGACGCGACAGTCTGAGACGAGAGAAAATACATAAAATTGTTCTTTCACCGTTGACACTTCAATGATATATCTTTTTTGAAGTCTCTATGGACGTAAAACTAGCTAAAAGTACGAATACCTATGATTTCCAACTTCTAAATTCGCTTGATAAAAGTTTTTAAAAATCGATACTACCCAGGGGGCCTACTCCCGAAGCTCGAAGTCCGTAGTTTCGACCTTAGTCACGGGCGTTTCCTACTCCCTAACACCTACGGACGGATGATTCGTTCGGGGCCCGAACGAAGAATGAATGACAACACAATTTGACAGTTTTACCTACTCCCGATGCGTTTTTATTCGTTCGAAAAATTGAATTTGACACTTGTTTTAACGGATCGTTCGTAAAGATATTACGACATCAAAATAGTTGTCGTGCGGTCGACGAAACTTGCGCCTCCGCTCTTCCAGTAGGGAAGAGCGGAGGCAACGTCGATGACATTTGCGCCAAAACTTCCAGTTGGCAAGTATTCCCGACGTTGAGTTCATAGGGAACTATAAGCTCACTCGGGAATTATTTGAGGACTTGTGTGAGGAGCTAATACCTCTTTTGCCTCAACACTTACGACAAAGTGGTGTTGATCCGAGAATGAACGTAAGGATATATTAAATATACTGGTAACTTATTGAGCTGTATTACCAATCCCACCCATTTACATTTGTTGTTTTTGTTTAATTGATCCTAGCTGCTCTTAATTTTTATGCCCGGGGGAGTCACCAAGGTGCAGTGGACCTTAGTAGTGATGTTCTAATGGCACAAGAGACAGTGTCATGCTGTCTGCGCCATGTCATAAATGCACTGAACAGACCTTCATTAATAAAAAAGTACATAAGGTTTCCACATAATTTGGCTGGGAGGAACCTTATAAATAGACAGTACCTAAGTTTAAAAGCTTGTACCATTTTTCTAAAACAAATATCTATAGGTATTTAATAAAATATACCTAGCCTGCCATTTGAACAATGACTACCTATGCTTTGAAGAGTGTTTATACCTATACCTACTTATAGAGTACACTTAAATAAATTGTATCATTTAAAATTTTGTAGATTTTATGAAAAATATGGCCTGCCAAGCGTAGTGTTACAGGGGATTTTGGGTACCCACTTCGGGGATTCATGATGACCCGAGTAGACAATGCTGTAGAAGACCCCAATAGACAATAACAATGCTCGGTCCAATAAACAGCGTATGTTTAGCATTAAAAAAAAGGTTAAGATGCCTCATAGCAGCAAGAGACATAGAAAAAAATTTACAGAGCTGCATTATGCAACAGTCAGTTGGTATTTGTCGCCATTTATACTAGTTATAGCTATGTTTTTCTAATAAAATATTGAACAGGGGAATAGTACTTTTTCCATCTATTTATGAGCATATTTTAATAATTTTTCAGGTACAATTGTCATTGCTTGCTGTGTTTTACACAATATGTTTAATGAGGCGGACTTATAAGCGCCTTCCCTCAGCAAGAAGATCTTCAAATTGAGCGCAGTAGACAGGGAGAAGTGTCTTCAAATAGGTATAATATCTGCCCATCAAGCTCTTCAGCAAGGGCAAAGAGCGAGACAGATTAGTGCAATTGCTGGAAAGAAATAGATACTTATGCAGTCTCACAAGAAAACTTTACTAATAAAGCCAATATAGATGCATTGGTATGTGTATGACTAGATGTATGAATGTGAGTGAAGCAAAAGCAGTATGTAAGGATCGTAGCAGGTGGCATTCTGTAGTTTCTGCCTAACCCCATGGGAAAAAGGTGTGAGTTTATGTATGTATTATTGACTTTTCACAATAAAAGGTTTTTTTTTTATTATACATTTATTTTTATTTTTCACCATTCAAATCTGAATAAATTTAACAATTAACAACACACTATGACTTATACAATAACTACAAAAATAGAATATACTTTATAGTACACCATAAAATTATACACATTTACAAGAAAACTTATTTATACGGGTACAAAGGCGGTCTTATCGCTGACAGATATCTACTAGATAACCTTTGGATGGACTGAAAAAACTTAGAATTAAAAAGACTACCCAAGTCTGCGGTGTACTGCTATTAGATTAAAACATATATATATACAAAATTATATAACTATAATAAATACTATACAAAAACCTATATATAAACAATACATACATCAAAAAAACCACTACAAGAGGCAAAAAATAGGTTTCATTTCGTAAACGAAGTAGGTAGTTTTGAATTTGGTAGTTTACACACCTGATTATTTACCGAAATTAAGTGTTGATAGGAAAACAACCTTTAAGGGCATGTGACTACCTTACTTTAAGTACGAAAATCACCAAAATGTTGAAAGATAACAAAAAATATTTATTTGTGACCCGCACAGGAGACATGAGAAATAAGCTAAAATTAAACAATAATAAAAATACCAACCCAAGCGAGACCCAAAAATATCACAGCATGTGCAGCGTTACCCAAAAAGGAAATAACGCAGCGCTGAAATTCTAATGGTTTTCCTTTTACTTATCAGTCTTAAATTATTGTTAGGACCTTGATTTCTCTTACTTGTCTACTTGAGTCTCAAATACCTAATAATCAGAATAAAATTAACACTTAACACACTATAACAATCAAAACATAGATTTGCCTTTATTTATCAGTCTTAAATTATTGCTAGGAACTTAGTTTTTCAAGAATATTCCAGCTTTACTTCATCGAGCATCTTATTTCTTCTAGTTTTTATTATAAGCTTTTGCACTTCCACTTTCGGCAGGTGTGTCTTACTGGTGGACCCTGTACAACAAACACGGAATATTATTGACGGATACAATACAAAATATATGATTGTGTCTGTAATTTATTAATATTTTGTAAAAAAAAATATTCTCCTACCAAAAATTATAAATTTTGTTGAGTATTACCGTTGGAAAAGCTGGTTGGACTCTTGACTAGGTTTGTTGCTCTTCAAAACCCTCTTCTATAATTGATAGTATCTTTAACTCCATTTGGGAGCAGGTTGGTGCTACCAATGGACCATGCTGACCGTCTGACAGCTCCAACAGCGTTCATGGCCAAAAGTTTTTAACAGCCCGCACCAAAAATTTGGATATTTATTTAATTTTAATTGCATGAAATGTATAATATATAAAAACACTATACTCGTTAGTACTCCTACAGATAATAACCCAGTCAGTAAATAATCAAAAATGCCTTTGCCAAAGCCGGGTTAGGTCAGCTCTGCTAGCTAACCCCTACTGACTGGGTTATAAGTATTTGCAAGAATACTGACTATGATTGTGTGCACTTTACTGAGGACAAGCCCTTAAAATCATATTAATATTGACGAGTAATGTATTAAACTCACCGTTTGCCACTGCTCCACGGAATTAGTGCAACTTTCCATTGAATTAAGTTGCTCAGGTTTTCCCACAGCCGTTTTGAGCGAACTTATGAAGACGACGAGGGCCTCAATTTATGTGTAAGTTGCTGTTTAAGCGGTTGGGCCATTTTAATGAATTATTAATGAAAAGGAAAACTAAATTCCTCCAAGGTATTTATTATTTATTTCTTGACAATTGACAATTCATTTGAAAGTTGCTGCCATAAAGAAAAAAAAGCAAAGGTATCAATAGGATAATGCCGCTTTCCAGACAATAATGACAAAAGTAATTCATTTCTATATTTAAAGACATAAGAAAAGTAAATTGTTAAAGATATGGTCATTTCGTAACGTAAAAATATTTTATTATTTGTTTAGTAAGCTTGAAACCACAAACTAGGAAAACCGGTAATCGACCGATAAAATAGTGCAACTCTAACGTCATCCATCGTTCGTTCACGAAAATTGTCTATGATCCCGTTCGAAGCTCAATAATCCGAAATCGTTTGGGAGTAGGGTTCACTCCGAAGTTTCGAAATACTTTCGCACGGCTCGTAACTTCGTCGACGAAGATCGGGAGTAGGCCCCCAGAAACGGAACAAGGTAAACTCTAATATTGATGACTCTCGTCAATTAATCACTCCGTTGATTACTGTGTCTAGGACATAATTTTCCATTGTTTGACCCTCAAAGCGATCAACAAAGTACTAACCGAATTGACAACCGTTGGTCTTTTTGCTTGCAAGCACTACTACTGCGCATGATGTGGTCCTGGACACGAAGGTTGGTCATAGTATTATTGCATTTTCACCTGGAAATTCTCAGAAGTAGCCCAGATTCTGGATTTGAGCCCGGTTAGTGGCAATAGACTTACCCTATTTATATGGGATGTATTTTCTTTCTTACTTAAACATAATCGGTGAAATGTAGATATATTGTTGGTGCTCCTGTGCTTAAACCTTGATTGGGCCAAAACACGATAAAGATACTCCGATCAAAAATAATAACTGAATCCTAATAACAACTCTTCTTAAAACCCACGATTTCCTAACACAATCAAACATCATTCAATTCCCAATACAAGAAAAATACTTCTGAAACTTGAATCCCGATCACGTATGAGTGTGATTGCCATCCATAAAGATACATTTATTTCACTAGCTTTGCTTCAGAAAACTCAAGAAGGAATTTTTCGATGAAAATACTATGCTATTTAAAGAATAGTCTCTTCAAATACTGTTGATATTATCGGTAAAGTCACAACGAGAAAAGATTTTCAGTTTCGAAGCTGTAACGTGAATATGTGATAAAAAAAAATCTGCTTTGTCTCCAATTTCGTTTTCGTCATCATTTCAACGTCCACTGTTGGACCAAATCATCGTCTTAGGGCCGCCTCTTCGACTTGGCCTATGTACAAATTATGCATTTTGCACCTAGCGCAGGGGGCACACGCAGCTTTACACCAGGTCAACAGTCCACCTTGTGGGAAGCCTTCCAGCGCTATCTACTATTTATCTTTAAATGTTTTTTATTTGCCTATGGAACTATCGCAAATAGTAATAAAAGATAATGTTATCTCAATTCTTAGTTACGTATAAGCATGATTTCTGTAAGTTAAAATTTCAGCGGTCCAAGATAAAGGGAAACGGGGTACCTAAGTGTCCACTCAGAATAATAAACCTTTGTGGACTTGAAGATCATTAGGAACTAATCTTATTGAGCCTTGTTTTATTTTCTTAGGTGGTCTGTATACAGCAATTATGTGCGTTGTATCTTTTTCCGTTCTAAGCTGATCATGCAGTATTTCTAAAGCGTCAGTCTTCACTGTTTTGATATCGAAGCTTAGTCTATCCTTTACGTATATAAATATTCCTCCTCCTCTAGTAGTTTTTCTCGTCTGTATGTATGTGTTACAGTCAACAAACACATTGGCTGTCTAATATCGGTCTGGAACACTCCAAGAAATGCCTGAGCTCTACGTTCAAAGCACGGGAGTTGAAAGAGCAGTCGTGGCCCAGTGGTATCGGCCGCGACTTACAAGTTGTGGGTCGTGGGTTCGAACCCAGGCAGGCGCTTTACTCTGTGTAAATTATTTCATCACCACTGCTCTCAAAACGGTGAAGAAAAACAACGAGAGGAAACCGGCATGTCTTAGAACCAAAAATTCGAAGACATGTGACATCCACCACCCCGCACTGGGCTTGCTTGGTGGACTACGGCCCATTCCCTCTCACAAAGAGGAAGCCTGTGTCCCAGCAGTGGGAACAATTAATAGGCTGATGATGTGTTGTGATAAGAGTTGACGTTTATATTTGGGCAAATCTTCATTGATGAATATTCTCTGGTCACTGCCATTGGTGTAAACATTATTATTGGTAATCTTATTTCCCTTTTTCGCCAACATCCAGTTGTCTAACAGAACAGTTTTCTTACAAAAGGTTTTTATTTTACTAGAGAATATAGACAAGTGTCATTCTATCAACTAAGGCAGGAACCTGCAATTACTTTCATTTGGGTCCGTTTCTTAAAAATAATATGAATGTCGCTGTCCGTAAGACAACTAAGGCGATTTTTAGTTTTTTTTAGCCTTAAACTAGCCATCGGAAGATTGGAGTAAAGTTGGTGCAGACTATTGTTATTAAATATTGGAGATGTTCATCGGTAAGTCGCTTCCCCGCCGCGACGACTGACAATCTCGCACTCCACGCTCGTCCTTTGTCGAATCAACGCAATGGGAGTAAATATGAAGAGCGGAATAAATGATTAAATTACGTACTCAAGTAACACAAGTAAATTATATTGTATTTTTTATTTAAGGTCCACACAAAAAGTTCAGTGGTCCGTCATTTGGTGAATCCTGAACTAAAGCGTCGTTATAGCGATTGGCAAAACGTCACAATTTTATGGGATCGCCAAGCGCTATGAAATGTCACGTGATCAATCTCTTAAATTTGGTATATCGACCATATTTGCTGATAGAATGATCCTTTCCATAGATCTTCAGGATAGCAATTGATTGAGACGTGTTAAGTATACTCGTACGTGTTTCCCTGAATATTCTAAGGTTTTCGCCTTTGCCTTTGTGGTTGCCCTTTGCGATAAAGCCGCCCATAGTACACCTTGTTTTTGTTTATTTTTTATTCTAAACGTATATTTTTTTTATTGTCTGTAGGCTCGCCCTTGGATCACTATCTCGCCTAATGGTATGCGACGATGTTTTTTTTGTGGTGTAATAATAATACTATTCTTTTTCTTTTGCAAAAAAGCAAAACAAAATCAAAACCGCAATCACATCTCCAGCTTCCTAAAAATCACAGCTACCCCGATCCCTTCAACCCAGTCTCGTATAAGTATGATTGCCATCCACAAGATACATTAATTTCACTCGTCCCAACTGCGAGGGACTAAGAAACAAATCCCTCGGAAAAATGTAATGAAATAGTTCGCCCTAATCTCACGCTTGTGTAGGGCAGATAATGATGTCGCAGGTCCCTAAGCTTGTGGCGCAATTGAGGGCATTAATCTTAAAAGTAGTAGTATGGGAAGGATTTTTTTCGAAGTTGGCATGGTAGAAACTTGGAAGAAGTAGGGTGGAGACAGTGCGTCAAACGCAATTTAGAAAAGGACACTAAAACTGAATATATAAATAGTTTATTTTTAAAAAAAAACTTTTTCTTTTGTGTTTAGCAAAACTCATTCATTTGCTAAATCACACTAATATGATATAGGCGAAAGTTTGTGATTGTGTGTGTGTGTGTGTGTGTTTTTATGTTTGTTTCTTCTTCACGCTCAAACAGCTGGACGGATCTGGATGAAATTTGGCACAGAGATAGATTATAGTCAGGAATGGCTCATAGGATACTTATCGAGAATTAACTAATTATCTCGGGAATATGTTCCCTTGGGATAATTTTCGACATTCACGCGGGCTAAGCCAAAAGAAAGATTGCTCTTTCTTTTTTTATCTTCGATTCGTTTATAAAATTATTAGTCCATCATCTTTGAGAGCCTGTCATATTTAATTGAGAATTATATAGTTAACCAAACCCAACGTCTAAGATAACTGTTTGAAAATTCACTTGCAAGATTTGAGCCATACCCGTGCATACTAACTTACAAAGCAAGTTAAACAAAGGCTTAAACCAAAATTTTGAATAAGACCTACGAGTCAAATAGTTACATTTATACCTACTAACTTTTTAATAAATAATAATTAAGGTGCTTAAAAGGTTATTTAATCACATTAAGTAGCGTCCAGAGGCAAATAAAGAAAATAATTTTAACAAAAATGTCTACTTATATAAATAAGTAGCAATAAAATTTATTCAACGTCAAATTAGAAGCTTATTCTGGCACTTATTTAAAACTGGACACACCATACAAATTATTATAAGATCTCCTGGATACTTTTCCGCATACATTTTGCTTCCAGATTAAGAATTTTAAGAACCTTTCCTTCTGGGGCAGTTGGATAATCAAACAAGGAGCTTAAACAATCAATAAATTAATTTCAAAGTCAACTCTTACCAAATCTCAAATGATTGACCACGATATATACTCCTCGGGGAGTTCTCACAGGGCAACTAAAACTGTTGTGGTCAGTCTTATCTCTGAGTCGTATAAGTTTATAGACATAGCAACTGTAGGCAACTTGGCATTATCACAGGCTCGTGCCATATCAGCCTTGCTATATCGCTGCTATATCAGCCTTGAATCCATCGTTCTTATAGATAGTTGATATATAGTTGTCCCAGCATTATGCTGAGCGATGACCGTTTTGCGTAGTTATGAAGCATACTTTGTAATGATTGTATTTAAGATGCTTTTGTTATTTTTACGATATGCGTCGTGCCTGGCGGAAATATACAATTTTTCTTTCTTTATATGTTATCATTTTTCAAACATATTATAACTTATTTTGGTACCAGCCGTCATCCAAAATTAAATACTTATAGAATTCACTATGCTACACGTACGTAGAATGTGACGAGGCTAATTTAGTTTTAAAGTAAAGTAAAGTAAAGTAAAGTAAAGTAAACGTTTATTTGCATAGATTGTAGGTACAGTAAATAAGATGTAACAGTTAAAACATGGGTGATCCTTGTACAATCTACCATAAATTAGGCATGCAAAAATGATTTATTGAGATGCAATGATATTATGAGGTGCATTCACATAATAATATATTAATTTAAATGTCTTAGTACAATATAATAGCAATAGAATTAATAAATTGGAACAATGCCATAATTAGGTAAGAATGTCAATTATATAAATCAAGTTATTGACTACAAAATAATATGTCAGTGTCATTTAGAAATTAATTTACAGAATAGTAGCATTTTACAATTAATAATTCTGTCAGTTTCTTTTTAAAGCTTCTCTTTGTGTTATTTTTAATTATGTTAGGTATTTTATTATATATTATGGGGCCCATACTAATAATACTTTTTTTCTGTAAAGCAGTATTACAACTCTCAACATGAAGTAGATATTTGTACTGACTTCTTAAAGGTCTCTTTCTATCTTTTGACACTGCAGTGAAAAGGTTAATGTTACATTTAACGAAAATAGCGACTTCTAAAATGTACATAGCCGGAAAAGTTAATAGTTTTAGGGACTTAAACACAGGAACGCAACTATTCGTCACTTCCATATTTAGCATTGCCCTTAAGCATCGCTTTTGGGCCTTGAACACCTGTTCTCGTAGAGTACAGTTTCCCCAAAAGATTATCCCGTATCTTAAAGTGGACGCGACTATACCATGGTATGCAACCACAGTTGTGGTGATGTGGACCTTTTTCGCCAGATTGTATAAGACATACGCGGATATGCTCAATTTTTTACAAACCTCGTCTGCTTGAGGTTTCCATGTCAACTGACTGTCTATCACTATACCTAAAAATTTTGCAACTTGTACCTGGTCTATAATGCAGTTATTACATTCTATTGTTATATTGGGTACTGATGTGCGTTGATAAAAATGCATGACGTTAGTTTTATGAAGGTTAAATATCTGGGCGCACGGTTGGCGCAGTGGTTGAGCGATTGACTGCTGCGCTGCGTGTCGCGGGTTCGATTCCCGCACGGAACAAATATTTGTATGACCTACAGATAGTTGTTCCGGCTCTGGGTGTTGTGTATGTGACTTTATATGTTTGTAAACGCACCCACGATACAGGAAGAAATTCCTAGTGTGGGGCAAAGTTTAAAAAAAAAAAAAAAAAAAAATTACTAAATTATTTTCGTCAAGCCAATTTACAATGTCATTAAGGGTATTATTTATGTCCTGTTCATACTGATTAATTTTAAAATATTATTAATTAAACATTTTTTTTTAAACAAGCTTTTTTCGTGTTCTTCTCAGCAAACCCTTTCATTTGATACCCATATGCAGTGCACAATAAATAACTAGTCCGCCATTTTGGGTTGTCCACCATTTTGGATTTAGAATGACGTCACTTTATATAATATTAAAAGAAATTGAGTTTATACAATACAAATATATTCATACAGTCTTCAGCAGGTCCAATAATACTTCAAAACTTTTCTGCCCATCACTTGTTCTTGCAGGACCAGCATTAAGCCAAACATTTTTATCAGCGATGTAATCCTCCAACTTATAATATGCTTGCCTGCATTGTGTGCGTTTTATACAACTTTTAAATTTCGTCTCATTCAGTTCTAAAATGTGGGGCGGTATTTTATTGTAACATTTTATACAGTACCCCATAAAAGATGTTGCTACTTTAGCCAGCCTGAAACCTGATTAATTAATTTCTAGTAACATAATTATTTCTGTCGCCGTTTTTACTAAAAAGATTTTAATTCTTTCTAACGTACATGATGTTTTCATAAATATATTGACAAGGTATCGTCATGATGTGAGTGACCTTAGAGAATCGCGCCGGCGAAGATTGTATATCGCTCTGATGGCTCGTTTTTGTAGAATAAAAATTGACTCAATGTCTGCAGCCCTTCGACATAGTAAGATATCTTAAGACATTATACTATGAAAGTAACTAAAATAGACTAGCCTTGCGGTATCTATATCAGTAAACTGACCAATTTTTATAACAGCATAAGCCGCCGAACTTAGCCGCCCTGCAAGTGATATTAAATAAGGACCCCATTATAACCTTGAGTCTAGCGTGATCCCTAGGAAAACCGTTTTATCGACGAGTTCTTGCTTCTCCCTGTTTAAAATAACGTCATTTTAAACAGGGAGAAGCAAGAACTCGTCGATAAAACGGTACTTTTGACATTCGGCAAGGCAAATTTCACGCACTTAGTCTTTTAGCATTTAAAACTAAATTATTAGCTGTGAACCAATTTTGAAACTGTCGCAAGACCTTAATTACTTCATCAACGTTACTTGTACGTCTATTTATCTTAAAAATCAAAGAAGTGTCATCAAAAATTAACACCATGTTTAAATTGTTTTTCAAAAGATGGGGTAAATCGTTAATATAGACTAGAAACAAGAAAGGACCTAAAATTGAACCCTGGGGTAACCCGATTTTCACGGTTAACCCCGATGAATTGACACCGTTTATCTGAACTAATTGCTGTATATCATTTAACTAAGATTTTACTAAACTTAACGCTGATTGGCCTAGCCTGTAATGCTCAAGTTTCAAAAGTAATGTTTCATGATTAACGCAATCAAACGCTTTCGAGAGGTCGCAGAAAACACCAATGGCATCTTGTGCCTCTTCTCACGCATCAGAGATGTGTTTTGACAAGGTGAAACCAGCGTCGGTCGTACAACACCCTTTGGTAAAACCATACTGTTTACCGTGTAGGATGTTATTCGTATTAAAATGAATGAGCATTTGATTTAGCATTATCTTTTCAAATATCTTGCTGAAAACCGGCAGCACCGATAATGGTCTAATTTGTATCTTTACTGTCCCCGGATTTAAAAAGTGCTCATGATGACTATTATTAGTTGGAAAGGTAGCAGTCTCAGGCCGATCTACTTGACACACTTCCTGTGAAATCTTAGTTATGTCTTGGTCTTAGTCAGAGACACCCTCTCAGGCTGGGCCGGGCCCTCCGTTTCCTCAGGCTGGACAGCCTTCAGGTTTGAGACTATCTGACAATTGCATTGACACGTCACCAACTCATTTGTGTTCCTTAATTTGTAACTGGGAGCTAACATATTTATAGGGAGCAAGGAGCAAGGGAGCCCAGTTTGTCTTCAAGTATCGGAATGTCATTTTGTAAGCGCTATGTGTCAATTTAATAGATTTTTATGCTGTCTTCTAATTTGATCTGGTAATTGTTTAATTTATTAAGCAGGTCAACACGTTCTTTTCTGAGTGGAATATGTTTAAAGAAAAAGTTTGTGTTGTTTCCTGTACTGGGTATAATTTTAATTATTTTATTAAATTTTGCATACTTTCTTACTTCTTATGACTAACTTTATATCTATTTGTCTCATTTAACAAGGAATTTTCAGTCAGGTCAATAGTAGTAATGGAATGATGATTACAATTTGATTTTAATAACATACTATATAAATGGCATGTTTCTGTACCTGAGTACATGACCGTTATTTTTGCAAATTCTGAATTTGAGAATTAGCATGAGCCAATTCATCTTCTAGGACCCTAACTTTACCTAAAGCTTCGCTTGCCTCGCTTGCCAACAATCTTCTAAAACGGATTTAGAAGATCGACGGCAGTAACATACTAAACATGAATGTACTCTATGTCCAGTACAGTTGGGAGTATTGGAGCCCAAAGTTTTTGACAAAAGACCATACAGGGAAAGAGGAAGTTTTGCAAATATTTCCATGAGGTTAAAACTTCAATAAAATACGCCATTTCTTATAACTTCAACCACTGTCCAGATTTTACTCAAGTCGTTTACCAAGAGATGCTCTCGGTAATATCATTTCGTTGATTATGACCTCCGCTCGTTCTCTTTATAAAATGGACCTTGCTTTACAGCGTCTTACAAAATTGCACTATTGCTATTATTTTTATGTCGCTTGTTGGAGCCAAGGGAGTGTCCTGGAGTGTGGAAGACAATAATAGTTGGTATTTTGTTAAGTTTTACTGTCAACATTTTATATTATCTTAATCTTACTATTTTATAAATAGAAAGTTTGGATGGATGTTTGTTTGTTAGTCAATCACGCCAGAACGGCTGCACGGATCTGGATGAAATTTTCTGGTCAGTGTTTTAGTTGTATGGAGGTTTAGTTACTATTGTTCTGTGCAACAACAACAAAGGCAACATTTAAATAATTCCAGATGTCCGAAGCTGGCCGTCTGGCATCCGCCAAACAATAGCAGTCTTAATCGTTCATGGGAAAAACATCACATCTTGAACTTCTTTGATTTCCGAACTACCACTGCCCAAATCCAAACTGAAACCCGATCATCCAAACGTATATTTTGAAAACCCTACAAAATGAAATGTAAATGAAGATCTGGGCATTCTTTCATCAATTTGACCCACTGTTATGACGAATATGCTGCTATGAAACATTTATACAATTAAGACCGCTCTACTAATTAGTGTGAATCAACTGAGTAATGATTTAGGGTTGTCAAGTGCAACGTCATAATATGCAAGCTGAAACGGAAATAGATCGGCCGCAGACGTAGAAATAATCACCTTTATGACAGACGCGTTTTCGGATATCAGCAAACGTGGAGTAGGAGACACAGTGACAATATTCACATTGTGGCTGATAATAGCTGGATGAAAGTATCCAACCGGTACAAACCAGCATAAACAAGACTTTCGAGTTTTGAACTTCTGTATAGTGCATAACCCAGAAAACTGTATTGATGATGATGATGATGAATCATCTCAACGCTCAGCATTTCAGGGTCACGTTAAATGACACGAGATAAGAGACTCCTCATATTATATTCGGCAGTGGACTTCCAATAAATCGTTATTGAGAAATAGTAATTTACAGTTTCCATTTTCCATGTAGCGAGTTACTTAAATAAATACGTAGTATCTAATATACTGAACTAAATCAATAAATGAGCACTAATACAATGCCGAATTCACGTATTTTGAACCATCAAAACCTTACCCGAAGGCAATACCGAATCCAACACGTTTTTCTCCGCCTTTCCTCATTAAATGCAAAGGACCACCCCTACTGTTGCCTCGTAAGCGCACTAATTTGAGCTTTGTCGGATATTTCGCAGTTCGGGCCTCGCCAGGCCAATGTAATTAGTTTGTCTTGTTAGGTAAATTATTAATTAATGTCTAAATCATTTGTAATAAGTCAACTGCTGAAAGGGTCCGCAGAAGAACTACTATACTAACAAAATTATTAAAAAAAAATATGTTTAACTAGTACATTCACGCACAATGGGAAACTTCACACATCAATCTGCTTCACAAAAAAGGGTCGAAAGAGGACATATTTAATTACAGGCCTATAAGCCTTATGTCTTAATTATACATTGTCATTATTATTATTATTTTGTCTTAAATAAATAAATAAAGATATTCTTGAAAGTAAAGTGATTCTCGAAAGAATAAGCCTGAAATTGGAGGAAGACAAACAACCAGTGCAACAAGCCGGTTTTAAGAAAAAAAAATCTACTATAGGTCACATGCACACAGTGAAACAGATTATACAAGCCATGGAACGAAGATCAATGTAGTCTTTCCAACTCGGTAAACAAATCTTTTTAAGGACTGGTATAAAGTCCGTGTAATGTGGAATTGCTACAAAATCGGTGCCATCCGAACATGCTTGTTTTGCAAGATAATCTGCCTTATCATTACCGTCTATACCTATATGAGACGGGATCCACTGAATAACTATTTGTTTATTCTGGGATTTTAGTTCTAAAATTATTTTAATTATTGTGTAAACCTACCTTGAAAAATTGAGGTACAACAAGCCAGGTGTTAAATTGAACTCTTTTTCCACGTTTAATTTATTTATTATCTTTTATTTTCTTCCTGTTTGCCTAACGCTTGCCTGGTGATTACGTCATATTAATGTTCTTGGGAAGAATGTTAATAAGTTAGTTAGGTATAACAGTCATGAGACTGCCAATATAATCAGGGTACACCTAATAAAACATTTAAATCAGCTTTGATAAAAACGGGTGTACTAAAAAGCAATTATTATAACCATCGACAATTTACGACTTGGTTTCACTCTTTAGAATCACATAACTTGAATGCATGCAAAATGACAACATAGAAACCATCGTAAGAAATCCATCTTAAATATTCTCGAATACACGTTCAACCAATAGAAAAACGTTAAATAAATGTTTCATTACCAGTATTTATGTTACGACCGTCAGCTAACGTGACTAACCGTAGCACGTAGGTAAGACCTGTTTAACGAGCGGCTTGCATACCTGTAGGAATCGAAGAGGGTTTCATCTTTCTTTAAGCCTAACTTGTAGGTAGTCTACGCATGTTTGGGATTCTGAAAGTCTATTAATGAGATAGTAGGATGACAGAAAAAGGTTCCTTTTCATGGTCATTTCATTTTGCCCCTGGGTAATAATAATAATATTTAATATATTTCAAAATTCAGATGATTTACAGTCCATTTCTTGTTAGTAACAAATACTTAGAAAACTAGTGTTAGTAAAAGGTACATTCCAAATCAAATAAACATTTACAAAATATTGGGAAATTGGACGAGAAATTGATTAAAACAAATTGTCAATTGATTAAATTTAGTTATAATTAATCAAAAATATCATCATCATTATATCAGCCGAAAGACGTCCACTGCTGGACATAGGCCTCCCCCAAGCGTCGCCACTTCGACAGGTCCCGTGCGACTCGCAACCAGCGGATCCCCGGAACCTTCACCAGGTCATCGGTCCACCTGGTGGGAGGCCTTCCAACGCAACGTCTTGCGGTTCGCGGTCGCCACTCCAGAACCTTTCTGCCCCATCGGGCATCCGTTTTGCGAGCAATGTGCCCTGCCCACTGCCACTTAAGTTTGGCAATATCAAAAATATGTAAATTAAAAAATGACAAAAGTAAAAGGACAAATGTTACAAATGTCAAAAAGATATTATATAGAATAGAATTTTAAATTAACATGTCAAAAACTAATAAAACTTCAAAATACAAATAAAATTAAATCAAATGACAATAAAATTCAATGAAGAATTTGATTGTGAATGATGACGTGCACGCCTATAATTGATATATTATTTGCACAGGACTATATTGTAAATCAACCATCAAACTGTAACGAAATTGCAAATATGTTGTTGATGTGTCTTATTGAAATAAATAAAGAAAGCGATTTTCTTTTGCCCTAATCCCGGATAAATTTCTATTTGTCACAATCATCGCCATCAGACTATGAGAGATAGGAAAATGAAGTGCATCTTACTGTGTTTGTGCTGAATTGAGCACTACATCTCCGGTGTCGAAGTCAAAATAATTTCAAGCTCATTAAGTGTCACGAGTCAAAACTACCTATCATGCGTCTTGCAACCACCTGCACTTTTCCTCATGTTGCGAATGACAGTGCTATGCAGCCGGGCTAGCACGGCCTACTGTGAGAGGCTATCACACATTTTTATCTCAGTTTGGGAGCAAAATCGTGATAAAATGCGTGACTCAAGCCTATCACAGAGGCCACGCTCGCCCGGCAGGTGACAACATACTAGTTGCACCAGATTTGTGTAAAATTGATACGAAAAGTAATTTTTTTTATTCTTGTAGATTAATTTAGTTATGAGAAAAGTTTTTCAACTTAAGTAAATACAAGATCTGAACACACACCAAAATTAAGTTGCTAAAACACGCGGGTCATCTACATTATACAAACTTTATTACCTATCCTTGTATGTGTACTGAGGTAGGTATGTAACAAGTGGCATTAATGTTTGTGTTGTTTGTGTCATTATTGTTGTTGACATTAATGTTGTTGTTGTTTGTGTTATTGATGTTGGTGACATTATTGTTGTTGTAGATTGTGTCATTCTTGTTTTTGTTCATTGTTATTGTTGTTCATTGTTGTTGTTGTTTATGTGACATGGTGGTTAGTTGGATCTTTGTGTCTCTGAAGTTGGCTGCAAGACCCTGCACAGTCCCTTTTTGTGTCAATGTTTAAGGCACAGACATAAATCTAACTAGATGACGCGATTGTATGTACTTCGCGTGCCAAAAAACGGACTAGAGTTACGACAAATGATCGTAATCTCAACTTTTCATTGAGCATTATCGGCGCCGGAAATCCACCGAAATCTAGAAAAATGCCTTTTTATGTCATAATGAGCTGTAAAGAATGTATAGAAAAAGTTGGCCCAGACATTGGAAATGTTTTCTTTCATTGGTAAGTAAATTTGTTTTAAATTGTTGGTGAAAAAGTGGCACGCTTGGTTTTCATACAGATGGAGGGACTTGCGTTATCTATTTAGATTTATGTCTGTGGTTTAAGGTGATAATAGCATTGTATAGCCTCTTTCACTCGCTTATGTTTGTCGCATCGTCCTATCTAGCTTACTGTATGCAGTATACTCGATGACAAACTGTTTCTTGCGCAATAGTTCGCAGAGACAAAGATCCGCTGTGTGCGACTAGTGTACATAGCTTACTGAATGAAGATGATTTACCAAGATACACTTTAGGTTTGACACCCCCACCATAGATATCTTATCAGATAACATAACACCGCGCCTGTGTTCCCCGAAGGGTTAGGCAGAGGTACTCTACTGTACTATAAATTATGAACTACTACGAACGCTACATCAGCTAAGATTCCCTTAGATGAATAGAGTATAAATAACCCTTCCTTTTGGCTTTGCCGTAGTCTGATAAAAAACGTAAAATTAGAATAATCAAGTCTACAAATTCCATTTTTAAATTGGGCGCTGCACCGATTCCAATTTTAAAATGCTTATCATTCATTCATTTCAACACCATGTGTATGTACTGCAGTATAACTGGAAAAAATATCCACCTCTTGTGTAAATCGGAGGACAAAATGATAACAAAAAAATGTGTTACATTCACACGAAAATTGGAGCTGCTATCACGACCCAATGTATGAATTTTGCCACAATTTTCATCCCATTTATTACAAAAGCTATCCTGCAATTAAAACTAAAGTAACCTATTTTTCTTCCTCGCTTTTTACCTGGACTAGCTCTTAAGTGGAGCACAGCCCAGAATGCATTATAACGTTCAAGGCTGCCTTGTTTTCATTGCGAGCTCTTGGTGCCGTTCAACTTAGACTGAAAGTCATAAATAAGAATTTAAATTACAATCTTTAGCGGTTTTAGTTCATGATTAAGCTTTGGATGTATGAATGATTTAAATCTAAAATGATGGTTAGAAATTCAAAGCTGATTTTTCAATCGACAGATAGATAAGTTTTATGTTAGGAATACTACCTATTTCCAGAGCTTTTAACCGACTTCAAAAAAAAGGAGGGGGTTCTCAATTCATCAGTGTCTTCTTTTTTTGTATTTTCCCCGATTAATCAAAAAGTTTACTTATTATATCCGTCGTGAGATTTACTTTGGCTGTAAATGATTTTCATTGTAGGTTATTAAAGGTAGCAAACATAACATTAAAAAAATCTGGCTATTGATAAATTGGTTCGTCATGTTATGAATTTGTAAATCGCGACCGAATTTCAGTCATGACGAACACTATTTTGGATACTACTTTAGCTATCGACACGAGAAATATTATAGTGCACAGGTGCACTCTCAGTTCCCTCTCTAATAGTCTGATGGGATATATACCGTGTGTTTTGTTTCTCTTAATGTCCTCTACAAAATTATGAAATAAACCTGCATGAATTCATGATTTTGTCTTAGGTCGGTTACGCTCTACATCCGATTCGCGTCCGTGAAATTTCGGTTCCGAAATAGCCGTAGTACTACATCCAAACTCTCATCTTATAGTGCTAACACACGTCCGTATTTGGTACGGCCGGACCACGGATTTGTGGGCGGAGTTAGTCCAGCCGTACTATATCCGAGCGTGTGTAGAGTGGTCCGCCGCCGGACATTATTATTATTAATTGAGTCCGTCTCGACCCGCTTGTTTTCACATCGAATATGGTCTGCTCTGTTTCAAATCCGGACGTGTGTAAGGGTTGTCCGCTGGTTGGGCCGTACCAACTACGACCAGGGTTGAAAAAGTCTCCGATTTAAGGGAGTGCTACTGATTTTGGTTATTGTCTCCCCTTATTTTTACATTTAACTTAGTCATTAGTAAAAATGGAAAATAATGTTCTAAATACGGCAACACTAGGATTTGTGGCCGGAGTTAGTCAGGCCGTACCATATCCGAACGTGTGTAAGCGAGAACGGATTTGTGGGCGGAGTTAGTCCGGCTGGACCAAATCTGGACATGTGTTAGCACTATTCAATCGGCATAGCCAACTATGTTGGGGACGGCTTCCAGTCTAACTGGATTCAGCTGAGTACCAGTATTTAACATGGAGCGACTGTCTATCTGATCTCCACAACCCAGTAACAAGGTACCCCTTGGCTAGATTGGTATCAGATCTCAAGCTTCTGACTACTCGTAACGACTGTCAAAGATCTTCAAATCACAGCCGGGACGAACGGCTTAACGTGCTTGCCGTGGCACGGAGGAAACTCGGTATGTTGAAATGGTCACCCATCCACGGACCGACCTCGTCAAGCGTTGCTTAACCGTGAAGATTGACCCGTGCGGCTGTTATTATTTAGCCACGAGCTCCTTCTAGCACTATTAGCCTGTCATTATTCAAAACCTTTTGAACTCAGTACTAAAATCACGTACGTGTTGTGCGCAACCGCCCTTAGCTGCCTCCATCTTACCAAAATCTTATTTCATCATTAGGTACTAGCCGCTGACTGTCTCCGAATTAAGACACCATTTCCTTTCAAACCATCACGTTTATCGCTTCATCAACATCAAAGATAATCAAACTAAGACTAACCACACAGACCCTGAACAAAACAGCTGACGATCAACCCCAACATCCACACTATCTACTAAGTACATGTAAAACCTTCAGAAGCTCGCACGCGTACCTTCCATACGAACTTTTACGAACGAAACCACGACTCAAGCATTCTGTCGACACCTTAATTGCCTTCATCGGGTGTTTATCACGCCACCAAACTACGTACTACGTATCAATTGTGTTCTATGTAGTTAGTTAGTCTTTGATCTATCGCTTGTTTGTGTGGAGTGGATTTTATTGTCGGCGGCCACTTATTTTTGCGATTAAGTTTTTGAAATTGGAACTATTCATAGTAGCCGGTTATTTGGTACACTGTATTGCGTTTGACATGTGGAAATAAAGTACAGTCCGTTGGCAGCTATTCTATCTCTGACAGCTATCAAATAGCAACATTATACCAAGGAAAATAAAGACCACTGTAATCAGAAGAAGAAGAATCAGAGGTAAAATTACTGTGAATGGACTGTATACGTGGAAACACTGAACGGATAAACCATACAATATAAATGAGACAAAAATAATCTGTCTTATATCATTGCAGGAATTGCAGTAATTTGCCTATCAGATGATTGTCACCGATGTTAAAAATAGCTCCTGCAATGATATAGCACCGATGGTATAAACAGCTTTCATTATCGAAGCCCAGAATTTGAGTCAATAGGCTTTAACAAGTGTGGGCCCCTTTGCAGGATATGGGTTACCTCGTACCCTGCCGCCTACATCTTTCGGCATTTGAAAGTGGCGAATGATAGAGCTGTCCAAGTAACCACTTACTGGTTGAACAAAATTTGAATAGTTAGACTGAGTTGATCGATGCGAAAAGTAAAATATCAAAGCCTATATTGCAATGACGCCATAACAAAGCAAACATTCATTTTTTCTCAAAAATGCAAAGAAAATATACTTACTAAATATAAATATACTTATAGTCCTTCTGATCGCATCACAAAAGGATAAGATAGTAAAGTGCCGAATAAATTATTCAAAGTTCCACCATTATGTGCCTGAAAACAAAGTTGTATTAATACATTGCACTAACATGCAAATAAAAGGAAAACTTTGCAATGCTTATATTAAGAAGCAAAGAAGTTTGCGCTCATACGCTTGATACCCGCTGCAACTTTGGACGAACTTGCAAACACGCATATATAACTACAAGTAAATCGCTTATTCCTTCAAAATGGGTATTATTCACGTAAAAGCCTGGATGTTCGGATGTTTGTTAATCATACTTACCTCAACGGCTAATCAGCAACTCGGCCCATAAGTATACCATGACCTGGATAATGACATAAGATACCGTGTTTTATCTAAGTAGCAAGTTCGTGAGGGATATTCGACTTTTTTACCCCCCAGTACCATCCCCACTACTCGGAGCCCCATGGTTATAAAGATATCAAGGTCAAAGTTTTGAGGTTGGAATAAAAATTTCCACCAATGTTCATCGATTTTTAGGGCGGGAAGGGGGTAGGGAAGTGGGGTTATGGGGGTTACCCCCCAGTACCATCCCCACCCAGCGGAACCCCATGGTTATGGAGATATCCAATTATTTTTAAGAGATATTCAATAAATGTACAATTACCACCAACAATGTCGACGGAGCCCCGCTTCGCGGGGCTTCTATTTCTGTCTGAAGGGTCTAAAGTAACCTAACACAAAGAAGATGACGGGAGCTGAGTTCGCTCGCTTTGCTGGCTAACTTCAGCTCCCCTCATCTCTTCGAACCTAACCTGTCCGTGTCGGGGTGCCCTAAGCTACCGAGCTCGCTTCGCTCGCTCTTGGACTAATTCATAATGACCAAACAATGTGATGAAGACCACATGGAAAGTGGGGTGCTCTGATTCAGTTTTGGGTATTTTCAGATATTCACATAGAGAAAATAAAACACGAGGAATTTAATCATTGTTATTTTCAATCTAATTTGTTTACATGTTTTATAGATTTTAATAATTCTTCATAAGCATCTAAATGATTTATTATTATTCTCCGCCTCCATGAGTATTCGCACAACCAATCAGTAAAATTGTGTTTGTGTCGCTGTTAGCGAAACTGTATATTTAAGCCTTTCCACTGGTTCTCTATACGTTGAGTGTGTATACGTGTCCCACCTGGTGCCACAAATTAATTAGTTGGGTCACTGTGGTTAACCCTTTTATGCGTATATCCATGCTGAGAAAGGCTCAGATACGCTCTCCAATAATCCGTATGAATGATGGAGCCTTCCTCAACATGTTTTGGAATTAAAGGCACCAATATGTCCGCAGATCTTTCATTATCGGGACACACCTCCAGCCGCAGATCATCGCTGCCGTCTTCGATCATCCCAATAACCCAGTGTCCCTCTAATTTTTCCCACTTTATTAGGGCCCCCTATCTTCCCTTGGGCCCTTTGGTCTTCCAATTCGTGTATGGCGATTGTCTCCCGGCAATAATTGTACCAATCTACGATTTTTCTTGTTGACATTACTGGACCATCCTCATGTGACAATTCCTTTCTCTTCTGGTGATATAAAAAACACTAAAAGCATACATTATCTGAAATACCAATGTGAGGGACAATCGTGTGTTTTCAAACCATGTCCTAATAGCACGGGAAACTTGTTTCGACCGGCAATTACTTTTCCGGCATCTAAATTTGCCAACTTGCCCAGATTCTTTTGCCAATGTCTCTCTGCAAACTGGATGCACTGGTCATATGTTCCCAGTTTGCTGAAGATCTTTCTCCAGTTCCACATAGATCTGAAACTAATAAAAAAATTGTTACAATTGCTGTGAAAAAATGATATTTAGTAACATTTTTACACAATAAATCGAAACTTACCTTAACTCATCCGAGTAAGGGTTAACTCTCCTGCCAGATGACCCAGTAGGCCTGTGCATCGCAGAAGCAATCTTCTCATCCTCGTCCTCCAAAGAACTAGCGATAGGTGGTAAGCTACCCCTAGAGCCAGCTGCTACTCCACTAGGACCAGCCATCCCACTGGGACCAGCAACCGGTTTGTCGAGGACCGACGACACACACGGGAGCACAAGTGGCTCATTTGAGTCCAACACTTGCACTCGCGCAGTAGGCACAAGCGGCTCTATTGAGTCCATAACTCGCGCACTACCTGAAGAAGGCACAGAAGAGGAGGCCGTGACAAGCGGCTCACCTGAGTCCAACAGTTGCACATCACTCGATTCTTCAGACACAGAAGCATAGAGCTTCGGAGACGCCATGGTAGTCACAACGATCGAAACTACAAGAGCAACAAACGATGACTGACACTGACAGCAGCGCGGCGCAGCGTCGGTCGCATCACGTTCCGTTGCACAGTGTAAACAAAAATTCGTTATTATTTGTGTAAAAAGTCAATGTAATTGCATTGCACCATGGTATGTGCACATTTATTACACACCATATTAATTATGTTAGTAAGTGAAAAAAAAAAAATATTTATGTAAAAAATATGACTTCAAATTGAATAAAATACACCTCAACGTCAACGGAACGTGAAATGTGAACTTTGATGTTTACCATGACCATTTATCTAACCTAAAAAGTGGCACAAAACAAAATTTATATGGAAACTCCTACCGGGCCTCAGATCCAGTCTCTCCGGGAGGCCATGGTGGAGCGCTTAAACCTGTCCTTGCAGGCAGTCTCCGAATGGGGCGATGCCAATCTGGTCAGGTTTAATGCTGCTAAAACCCAGGCGTGTCTTTTTTCCGCAAAAAAGAGTCAATTTCACCCGGCTCCAACTTTCCGAGATGTGACCGTGCCAATAGCTGACCATCTTGAGCTTCTTGGCGTTACGTTGACATCGACTCTCAATTTTGGGCCATACATTGAGGCAAAGGCTCAGCTGGCCGCCAAAAAGCTGGGGATCCTTGCAAAGGTGAGAAGGTATTTCACGCCAGAACAGCTGCTCAGCTTGTATCAAGCGCAAGTTCGATCATGCATGGAGTACTGCTCTCATCTCTGGGACGGATCTGCCAAATACCAGCTTGATGCACTGGAGTCGATCGAAAAGCGGGCCAAGAGACTCATCAGCGATGAGGCACTGGTTAAGTCAAAGCTCCAGAGCCTTGAACATCGTCGCCGAGTTGCCGGCTTGTCGGTTTTTTATCGGTTACATTTCGGGGAGTGTGCGATGGAATTGCATGATCTAATTCCACCCAGCCCGTTCCATCATCGGACTACCAGACGTACGGCGATGCGTCATCGATATATGGTGGACATCCCACCAATACGCACTAAACGTTTTGGGAATACTTTTATTATGCGTACAGCTAAGGAGTGGAATTCCCTGCCGGAGTCTGTGTTTCCCGATAGCTACAATCTAGGGGTCTTTAAGTCAAGAGTGAATAGGTTACTTCTAGGCAAGCGTGCTCCACCATCGACCACATCGTCGCTTACTATCAGGTGAGATAGTGGTCAAGCGCGAGCCTATAATAGATAAAAAAAAAAAAAAAAAAAAAAAAAACTTTAATATTTTTTACTCGTAAACCGTGATGCTCCGAGTTATGAAACTTTGTAAAAAGCTTTCTACTTATGAGTACTGGTAGCGCCATCTCTTGTAAATGTCATAAATCAATGACCGAAATACATAGACAAACGCATTTGAGATTTCGCAGGCGATCGATATCCTAATTATCTCGTTCCTTCCTCATTCCTTTTCCCTTTATGTACGCCTTGATGACAGGTCGCCAGAACGAACCGAAACTTCAACGTGAACGGGCCTCGTATCTCAACCGCCAGCTTTCCAAGCCACATGGCTGGAGACTGATGCATCTTATTAGTTAGATTGCTGAGAACCTTGTGAACAGTGTCTATTAACCCGCCTCGTGGATATAAAACAATTGTGTGAAGTGTGTGGATCCTGAAGATAGCCATTTTGAAGTAGAAGAACACCAGCTCGCTGCCACACGTGGGCTGGCATCGACCACTACAAGGTCAGGCGTACTACTTCCCTCATTTCCATACTAGATCGCCCGAATTGATCCGTGAATATTTTCCCGCTTATTTTCAACGCACTATTGCCGGAACCCTTCAAATACAGTCCACTTTTCATAATAGACACAAGGATGAAGAGGTTTCTCAAACCGCTATAACATTTTTGGTCCTTCGTAGCCCGATATATTACTATAATATATCCATTTTCCTTTATTTCTTACGTAGGAATCAATCATAAATTCCTACTAGGGTCGTGGCACCTAGCCGCCTACCCAGATAAACAAGTTGTAAACCCAATACGTGGTTCCATCAACGCCGCTATAGCAGGTTCATAATTACGTATCTGCTATTATTAAAAATAATTCTTATTTAAAACTAACTTGTCGTATTGTAAATTTCCATATTTCAAGCGTCTTTTAGTTTAACCGCCCTTATAGGAATCACCTACCTCCAATTATAAATTGTTAGGAATAAGTTACTTTCCGAATACCAGTTTGCTGAAGATCTTTCTCCAGTTCCACATAGATCTGAAACAAATAAAAAAATTGTTACAATTGCTGTGAAAAAATGATATTTAGTAACCTTTTTACACAATAAATCGAAACTTACCTTAACTCATCCGAGTAAGGGTTAACTCTCCTGCCAGATGACCCAGTAGGCCTGTGCATCGCAGAAGCAATCTTCTCATCCTCGTCCTCCAAAGAACTAGCGATAGGTGGTAAGCTACCCCTAGAGCCAGCTGCTACTCCACTAGGACCAGCCATCCCACTGGGACCAGCAACCGGTTTGTCGAGGACCGACGACACACACGGGAGCACAAGTGGCTCATTTGAGTCCAACACTTGCACTCGCGCAGTAGGCACAAGCGGCTCTATTGAGTCCATAACTCGCGCACTACCTGAAGAAGGCACAGAAGAGGAGGCCGTGACAAGCGGCTCACCTGAGTCCAACAGTTGCACATCACTCGATTCTTCAGACACAGAAGCATAGAGCTTCGGAGACGCCATGGTAGTCACAACGATCGAAACTACAAGAGCAACAAACGATGACTGACACTGACAGCAGCGCGGCGCAGCGTCGGTCGCATCACGTTCCGTTGCACAGTGTAAACAAAAATTCGTTATTATTTGTGTAAAAAGTCAATGTAATTGCATTGCACCATGGTATGTGCACATTTATTACACACCATATTAATTATGTTAGTAAGTGAAAAAAAAAAAATATTTATGTAAAAAATATGACTTCAAATTGAATAAAATACACCTCAACGTCAACGGAACGTGAAATGTGAACTTTGATGTTTACCATGACTATTTATCTAACCTAAAAAGTGGCACAAAACAAAATTTATATGGAAACTTTAATATTTTTTACTCGTAAACCGTGATGCTCCGAGTTATGAAACTTTGTAAAAAGCTTTCTACTTATGAGTACTGGTAGCGCCATCTCTTGTAAATGTCATAAATCAATGACCGAAATACATAGACAAACGCATTTGAGATTTCGCAGGTGATCGATATCCTAATTATCTCGTTCCTTCCTCATTCCTTTTCCCTTTATGTACGCCTTGATGACAGGTCGCCAGAACGAACCGAAACTTCAACGTGAACGGGCCTCGTATCTCAACCGCCAGCTTTCCAAGCCACATGGCTGGAGACTGATGCATCTTATTAGTTAGATTGCTGAGAACCTTGTGAACAGTGTCTATTAACCCGCCTCGTGGATATAAAACAATTGTGTGAAGTGTGTGGATCCTGAAGATAGCCATTTTGAAGTAGAAGAACACCAGCTCGCTGCCACACGTGGGCTGGCATCGACCACTACAAGGTCAGGCGTACTACTTCCCTCATTTCCATACTAGATCGCCCGAATTGATCCGTGAATATTTTCCCGCTTATTTTCAACGCACTATTGCCGGAACCCTTCAAATACAGTCCACTTTTCATAATAGACACAAGGATGAAGAGGTTTCTCAAACCGCTATAACATTTTTGGTCCTTCGTAGCCCGATATATTACTATAATATATCCATTTTTCTTTATTTCTTACGTAGGAATCAATCATAAATTCCTACTAGGGTCGTGGCACCTAGCCGCCTACCCAGATAAACAAGTTTTAAACCCAATACGTGGTTCCATCAACGCCGCTATAGCAGGTTCATAATTACGTATCTGCTATTATTAAAAATAATTCTTATTTAAAACTAACTTGTCGTATTGTAAATTTCCATATTTCAAGCGTCTTTTAGTTTAACCGCCCTTATAGGAATCACCTACCTCCAATTATAAATTGTTAGGAATAAGTTACTTTCCGAATACCGCGGGGTAGACATTCATTCTATAAGAGAAAAATAAAATAGGTGTACTACTTGTAGGTACCTACGCAGTATAAATATCATAACTTTACCGAATACGTTTAGACGATTACGGGCTATAAGTTTCATATTTATACCTATTCATTTATCTTAAACAATATTCAAACTTAACAACAAAACTGGTTAGGATAGTAATGCTATTAACATTTTGTACTATCTAATTACTTTGGTTAGTGGGTACTACGAAAAAACTTATTTCGTTATTACGCAAATATTGCGAAACCCGTTGTCACAGTACAGTCACAATCAGTAGTATTACTTTTCTACATATACGAGTAGTTGTTCGTTTAAATAATTACCGTACATTGTTTTGCTTGTGTGGATATTTGTAACTACATTACATAACAATGCCGCGTGATGCGAAAGCAATCGCTTCTTCGGAAGATCAACGGTTATTGATTTTAGAAGCTAAGCGTAATATACTTTTCGAGCGTAATCAGTCAATTTATGATTGCTCTAAAGTCGCTAATACTTCCGAATCGGTGAGAGAAGGCTTTCTCAGATCTTGTGTAACAATAGATGATATTCGAACGGACTTTCATAAATTATTGGATGATTATAATGCTAGGTTACTGGCTATATATCCCGATGCGAAGCCTAGCTATCAAGCCTACGCCTCATTCGAGGGTATGTATTGTTCCGTGAAACGTGTGATGTCTCAATTGGAAGATAAGCCGTCCGGAAGGCACAGTATGAGTGATTCCGCAACATGTAGACCAAGGTTGCCGCCAATCGAACTCATGTCGTTCGACGGTGATATACGAAACCGGCCATTATTTTATGCAAGTTTTAAATCTACAGTTCATGACAATAAGTCGCTGACGGATGCAGACAGGTTGTACTATTTAATAGGTAAGCTGTCGCCGAAGGCACAGTCTGTGATCGCGGGAGTCACACCGTGTGCTGAGAATTACCAAGTCATATTCCAGGCACTCCTCGATAGGTACCAGGATATTCGTGTCCTCGCTTCTACCTATTTGGATCAAGCTTTAAATCTTAAATTGTCCGGTCCCGCGTCTGTTTTAAATTACCAGCTATTCGTGGACAAGTTCGTCACCGCAATTAATTCCCTAAAGAATCTAAAATTAGTTGACCTTCTGGATTTCATTTTATTGCACCTCGCAATAAAAAAGTTTGACACTGAAACTATTCGCGCTTTCGAGATGACAGAACGTAATCGTAAGATTCCCACTCTAGATAGTTTTGTCACCTTCATCAATGATCAGTGTCGGATATTCCGTAATACCCAACCACCCTTAGCTAACAATAATAAGCCTAATAGTTCAGACAATTCACATAAGTCGAATAAATCGCGTAGCTTTAATAATAAAATGACCGCTCCTAATCCACAATCCTATGTACTCGTAGCTTGCTCTGAGTCAAATAATTCAAACAAGTGTCTGTGCGAAGCATATATCCATGAACACTTATATAAATGTCCCGCTTTTGATAATTTGACTCCGACAGCTCGTTTCAAATGTGTGAAAGACAACAATGCTTGTGTCAATTGTTTGAGTATTAAACATAAAACGGTTAACTGTTCTTCTAAATTAAAGTGTCGCACATGTAATCAACGTCATCATACATTGTTACATTTTAATTAATAATTCAATTTTAATTTTTAATTAATTAAAACCCGCAATTATCAACTGTAGTGACGTCACAGCCGAATCCGGTCTCAACTCCTATGCCGACTGTACATTCTATTACCTCACAAACTGAGGTATCGTTGTGTACGACCTCTGTCGCTGGCGCCGCTCGATCGCGTTCGATTGACACTCGGTGCGTTGCGGCGTCGCCGTCGGCGAGAGATAGCCCGCAATGTACGGCGTACACAACCGTTCTGCTCGCTACTGCTCAAGTCGTAATTTACGATGTAAATGATAAGCCACACATAATACGTTGTTTACTAGATAGCGCTTCACAAAGTAATTTTATTACTTCTGAATGTTTTAAGCGTCTAGGAATTTGGAAGAACTTTCATACTTCTAATTTAATAGTTAAAGGAATCGGTGGGTCGGAAAAACCAGTTAAAGGTTCCGTAGATATTAAATTATATTCTCGTTTTAGAAGTGATATTAATTTTAACGTTTCTTCGCTTATTGTTGAACGTATAACGGAGACATTGCCGACCGCTCTCGTCGATGTCTGTAAACTTACACATCTCAAAACATTACCGCTCGCAGATTCGAAGTTTGCGGAGCCGAGCGGTATCGATGTTTTGATTGGTGCTGCTATATTCCCGCACTTGCTTTTGCCTAACATAGTGCATAGCGAGCAATATAATATACCTCCCGCTATTGAAACTGTGTTGGGGTATGTGGTTATGGGTTCCGTACCTACGGCACATACTTCACACTGTACGAGTACAGCTTCATGTTGTTCTGTTCTTCAAGATCCCATTTTAGATTCGCTTCTCAAGCGATTCTGGGAGCTTGAAGAAATTTCCGCCTCGCCCTCGCAGAGCCTTAAGGATCTCGAGTGCGAAGAACATTTTCGCGCTACCACTGTTCGCGATGACAGTGGTAGATATATTGTGTCGCTGCCATTTTGCGACGACCCTTATTCGCTAGGCGACTCATACGCTGCCGCACTTAGGCGTTTTCATTGTTTGGAGCGCAAACTTGATGCGTCCTTAGGGTTACGCAGCGCTTACAATGACGTCATGCGGGACTACATAAATAAGGGATATTTGAGTTCGGTTTTAAAAGATGACAACGTTTCTAATCTGTCATATTACATTCCGCATCACGGTGTCGTTCGCGAAGATAAGACTTCCACTAAACTTCGCGTGGTTTTAGACGCTAGTAGTCAAACTACATCGGGACAGTCGATCAATGACATTCTACATGCAGGCCCCAATCTACAGGGTGATTTATTTAATATTATAATTCGTTTTCGACTCTTTCAAATAGCCCTGTCTGCTGATTGCCGCCAAATGTTTCTCAATGTCGGCGTTCGTGAATCGGACCGTAGATTTCAACGCATCTTTTACAGATTCAGTAAACATGAACCTATAATGGTCTACCAATTTAATCGTGTTTGCTTCGGATTTAAGTCTAGTCCATATCACTCGTTACGTGTAGTCCGCCAGTTAGTCGCTGATGAAGGCGATAATTTCCCTGCAGCGTCTGCTGCTGCTTCTTCCGCCCTATATATGGATGACATTGCCTGTAGTGTCATGTCCATACCGCAAGCAATTTCGCTTTGTGATGAGCTTATTCAGCTCTTCAAGCGAGGCCAGTTCGACCTTGTCAAATGGACAAGTAACTCGAAAGAGGTTCTCGCACACATACCTTATACTCATAAGGCTTCGCCCGATATCGAGTATGAGAAGTCTATACCGCATAAGGTCCTGGGTTTACGCTGGGACAAGTCTTGTGACAGTTTCCGCTTTGACGTCACCACACCAGATGATAAATGTACTAAGCGAACCATGCTTTCCACAGTGGCTCGGCTATGGGACTTAATGGGTTTTGTCGCCCCCACTATTCTGTACGCTAAGCTCTTAATTAAGGAACTTTGGCTGGCAAAGTGTGACTGGGACGACATACCACCTGAACATATAGTCACCGCTTGGAAGCAGTTTTGTGCTGAGCTTTCTACGCTTAGTGAAATTATTATCCCGCGTCATCTGGGGTTGGTCGACGGATGCACCATGAATTTAGTAGGTTTCGCTGACGCCAGCGAGCGTGCTTACGGTGGAGTCGTATACATGCAAATATGCAATAGTTCTAACTACTCCGTGCAGTTAGTTAGTGCGAAGTCTAAAGTCTCACCTGTGAAAACCATTTCGGTGGCTAGACTAGAGTTGTGCGCGGCCCTACTGTTGTCTAAGTTGCTTCGCAAGGTATAAGACACAATATGGCCCCACTACCGCATCCATAAGGTATACGCGTTTACTGACTCTAAAGTAGTGCTCGCCTGGATAAATTCCTCACCGCACCGCTGGCAAACTTTTGTTGCCAATCGGGTTACTAAGCTGATAAAGCTTATACCCGCTAATTGTTTCAACCATGTCGCGGGTACTGAGAACCCCGCTGATTGTCTGTCTCGTGGTGTCACGCCAGCTAAGCTCTTGCATCATCCATTGTGGTATCGTGGACCATCATGGATTTCTCATGACCCATTTGAGTGGCCCATACATACTTTCGAATACAATGCACTGCATGAGGGCGTACCCGAACAGAAATCAGTCGCTCATGCCGTGGTTTCTGAGGTTACGGAATCACCAATTTACGCGCTAGCACTACGTGTTTCGTCCTGTTCTAAGTTGCTACGCGCTATTGTTTACGTCTATAAGTTTTTAAGACAACTGCCTAGTGCACGTACTGTATCAAGCTCTGATCTGAAATATGCAGAAATTAAATTGCTGCGAGCTGTACAGAATGTTCATTTCCGTAACGATATTTTAAATTTAAAAAACAATAAACCATGTACTCCCGCCATCCATAAGCTTAAGCCGTTTCTCGATGAGCACGGCATCATACGAGTTGGTGGTCGTCTCACAAATTCGGACGAACCCTACGAATATAAACATCCCTGTATTCTACCACGTCATGACCATATTGTTGATCTTCTTGTTGACTTTTGTCACAAGAAACATCTTCATGCCGGTCCAGAGTTGCTTATGTCCTTACTCAGGCATAATTATTGGATTTTAGCTGCACGTCGAATAATTCGTCACAGAATCCACAACTGTAACACTTGCTTTAAGTTCCGCCCGCGTCCTGTTATTCCACTTATGGCCGATCTACCTAGCCAGCGTGTTAACCAAGTCGACAAGGCGTTCACTCACACCGGCTGTGACTATGCAGGCCCGCTGCAGTACACACCATTTCGTGGTCGAGGTGTTAAGAGCCGTAAGGCTTGGCTCTGCATTTTTACGTGTTTGACGACGCGTGCCACGCACATTGAAGTGGCTACAGATTTAAGTACAGTGACTTACCTTGCAGCCTTAAAACGCTTTCTTTCGCGACGCGGTCCCATTAAATGCTTATATACCGATAACGGTACTTGTTTCGTAGGTGCAAGTTCTTATTTACGCGACCTTCACAAATTTCTTAACGATTTTCGTCCTCATCTTGAGGAAGAACTTTCCTTCAAGCATATAGATTGGAAGTTTATTCCGCCTGCTTCCCCACATTTTGGAGGATGTTGGGAAAGTATGGTTAAGGTAGTTAAAACTCACTTTTTTAAAGTTATAGGTCAACAAATCCTCTCCTACGAGGAACTTATAACTGTCCTTAGCCAAGTTGAGGCTCTAGTTAATTCGCGGCCACTTACTGCTTTGAGTAGTGACCCTACTGAACCATCAGCACTGACCCCTGCGCATTTCTTGCACACCGCGCCATTGTTGTCCCTTCCCGCTCCTGAAGCAGACTCGCTCAGCTTGCTTCAGCGACATACTCTACTTGACAAACTGGTGCAGTCGTTCTGGCAGCGCTGGCGTTCAGAATACTTACATCAACTTCAGGCTAGATCTAAATGGAATAGTCCTGCACCTTCTATACAAGAGGGTACTATTGTAGTTATCATTACTGATAACTCTCCGCCCCTTACATGGCCGTTAGGCATAATTGATAAATTGCATACCTCCAAGGACGGTACAACCCGTGTTGTTACTGTGAAAACCGCAAAGGGTAGCTACGTGCGCCCTGTTGTGCGTCTGTGTCCGTTACCGACTCAATAAGGCCTGGCTTGATAGTTAGGTCTCTTAGTTTTAGTTAGTTAGCGACGCAACATAATTTTCTTATTAAAATTTAACTATAGGTATGCAACTTAATGTATTATGCAATTCGCAGTATTTATATTAAATCTTAATAATTGAAATGTAAAAATCCGCATCTTAGTCCGTATTGTTGAATAGGTATACGGTAGTACACCTCATAGGGCTAAGTTTAATTTTCATTAAAGGTGACCCTTTAAGGCCGGGAAAATGGTAGCGCCATCTCTTGTAAATGTCATAAATCAATGACCGAAATACATAGACAAACGCATTTGAGATTTCGCAGGCGATCGAAATCCTAATTATCTCGTTCCTTCCTCATTCCTTTTCCCTTTATGTACGCCTTGATGACAGGTCGCCAGAACGAACCGAAACTTCAACGTGAACGGGCCTCGTATCTCAACCGCCAGCTTTCGAAGCCACATGGCTGGAGACTGATGCATCTAATTAGTTAGATTGCTGAGAACCTTGTGAACCGTGTCTATTAACCCGCCTCGCGGATATAAAACAATTGTGTGAAGTGTTTGGATCCTGAAGATAGCCATTTTGAAGTAGAAGAACACCAGCTTGCTGCCACACGTGGGCTGGCATCGACCACTACAAGGTAAGGCGTACTACTTCCCTCATTTCCATACTAGATCGCCCGAATTGATCCGTGAATATTTTCCCGCTTATTTTCAACGAACTATTGCCAGAACCCTTCAAATACAGTCCACTTTTCATAATAGACACAAAGATGAAGAGGTTTCTCAAACCGCTATAACACTATCACGCTATCTAAATAAAAAAATTAACTTTGAAATCAGAGGCCCATAATAGAAAGTTTATCCTAGGCCATTAAGCGGCACTTTTGAATATCTACAATTAAAATTTACAAGTAATAATTATTGATTCTACCGTCCATTCGGAAAAGAAGCTTGCTATGGAGAAAAACGGACAAGAAACTCCATACTTACTCGTTTAAAAAATAAGTGGTTTACAATATTTACATAAGTACATCCGTTAATAAATTCACATATGTGAGGACGATGCACCCAGCACTATAGGAACATGGTACTCACATACTTGCAAATATTGCAAACATAGGTAAAATACCTAATTCAACAATAACGGAACAGTGTGTGAGTCAATTGATTAAAAAAAACGCTGACCCCAACATAAATAGGATATGGTTGGCAGATTTGGGTGATGGAGATGGAGACAGATGCGGGTGGAGCCGATATCAAAACCTAGCCACAAAACCGACTAGCAACTAAACTAGTAACTAGTTGTACTACTTCAACTAGCTTGTCTTACTTGAAAGCCAACTATTTACTTATTTGCCGCAAATTCAATAGAAACTTGTATAAAGTGAGTTATGGGACAAATGTGAGAACTTGATACGGATCTAAGTTATGATTCAGAGTAGTTTGCTCTATCATGTTATTAGGGACGAGTGGTGACACTTTATTTTATGACATGGTTTGACTGTGAGACTCTTGACTAATGGCATTCTATTAAAAAAATCAAAAATCCGACTGCTAGAGAAGCAAACTAAAAAGCTGTTAACAACAAAAATCATGCTGTGCAGTCGGAGGATACATATTAGCTGGCTGACCCCCTGAACTTGATATTTTTTAATGTATGTACACCGATTACTCAAAGATACCTGGACCGATTTGGATAATTCTTCTTTTGTTTGAAAGGGTTTACTTCCTATTTAGTTCCATAGTCATTAGGTCAGGATCTTGGAGAAATCGAGGGAACTCCTCAAATATTATAGGCATACATATAGCGATTTTGGCATTTTCATCAACAATGCAATCATATGCACTCAGAAAGTATCATTTGGTGAAGTGGAACTGGTGAAGAAGAACACAGATGGCCAATGGAACTCCTTAATACTAAATATGTCACGGGTCTACGACATCTCGAATATTTAAACGACTATGATGAAGCAAATACTTATAAATAAATAGTACTGATGAAAATGGTACCATCGAACTGATCTGATGATGAAGCCGGCAGGTAGGAACTGGTACTCCGGAATAAAACAATGTATCCTAGTGGTGTTTGGGCTTATTCAAATCGTCATGAGATATGTCGTCGTCATTTTGGCTATATATGATTTTTATGACAATTAAAACTAAAAAGGGATAAATAAAACCTCTTTTTAACAAAAAAGACAAACCAACTTCAAAAAAAAATACTACAAAGTGAAAAATAACTTTCTTTTCCGAATTCATACACACATCGTTACAAAAAACTTTGGGAATCCCTGGTCTAGACCCTAGAGCCTTTGATGTAACTTTGCTTTAGGAGAAGTTTCGAGATTCAGAAATAATGATCTCGGGCTCTAGATTTTTATCGCTGGTAGCAATTGTCTAAATACCAACATTCTTGGGCTTAACTACGTGAGGTTTCGATGGCGCTTGTCGTCAACATACATTTTTGGGATTTTGACATTTAATATCGCGGATATAATGTCAATTTGTCTGGAGGCTCTTGACATTTCATTACTTTGCTATACTTTGTATTTCAGTAAGTACAGAAAAGTTAAAGCAATCAGGAAAAAGCTTATATTATTAGAAAATTTCTCGGAAGCAATCTGCTACTGGGAATTTTCCGGTAAAGAGCTTTGGCTTATTAAAGGAAACTACACAAAAATGTGTCTCTTCCATATGGGGAAAATTGGCTTTTTAATAGTCAACAAAAACAACGACCCCATCCAATCATTGCCTGTGCCTCTTTGGCAAGAGGCAACATTGCAATTCGAATGTAAGATAACGTGGGATCATTCCACTGGAACCACCAATCCGCCTTCAATTCGTAGCGCGGCGATTATGTAGATTCCAAGACCGTTTGTTAAAACTGTGATACCGTGGCATTTGCAGTCTGCAATTCTATGATCTTTGTTCGAAGTTTGATCCTGAAATTGGGCACCGTATTATATTATTTGTCCAAAATATATAAAAATCCACATTCTTAAGCAACTATTGTAGTTTTCCATGCCTAATAAGGCAAAACAAACTATGATCAAAATATTACTAGCAGTAGATTTATAATTACCCTCAGAATTATTTTTGAGTTTTTGGCCGTTTTATAACAGAATAAATTTGACCCAAACAAACAGAGCAGCCTAAATAAAACCATTTAAAACTGTAAGATGCTACAATTATTTTTTCACTTAAACAGCATTGATAGTGGGCCTTTGTTGATAAACATTAACTTGTGAAATTGTCATAGAAATTTGCGGGGAATAAACAAAATGGTGGCGTAAGTTTTAATCTTAGCCATGCACCAAAAGAGTTATAGCTCGTTAGATGTCTATATTTCTCCACAGATAAAATATTAGACTTAAGTAAAATCAGCCCTCATAAAATATGACTTAAAATGCAGTCCTCAGGAATTCAAACAGCAGTTAACTAAGACACACCGTTCTTGTTAACAACTCATTAAAGATATATTAATTCCACCTGCTCTAATTAAATACCCAAATCCCCGAATACTACCTAGAATTACCGATTCCCATCACCGTCAAACGAGAAATCCTCGTATTATTTAAACGGTAGGTATTTGTTTAACCCTATTTTGCCAGCTTGACCTTCGGGACCAGATTGGGACAAATATTTATTTGTAAAATCCGGAAGGACGTTCTTTATTGCCGTCCCCTAGGTTCGGTTCACACCGCGACGCGACGCTATGATTTTTAAGATAGTGATACAATATAGAACTTTATTTTCTTCACAAAATTCACTTAAGTGATATAATTGAAACATAAGTAAACTCCTAAGGCGCCTCACGCAGTACCTAGATGCGCCTCGAAGCGCAGCAAGACGCAGTGTGAGGCGGCTTGTACACACTAAGATATGTCACCGGGCCTAAAGAAATCGAGGTGGCTCTCAAACAGCTCAAAAATGGAAAAGTTGTTGAAGTTGCTAAGCGAGCTATGGAAAGGTCTATACTCAGGGTCTCTCTAAGGAATCGAATCCGAAACGAGGTGATCCGGCAGAGAACCAAAGTTCACAGAATAAGTAAGCTGAAGTGTCAATGGGCTGGCCGTCTAAGTCTTAGAACTGATAACCGTTGGGGTAAACATGTTCTTGAGTGGAGACCGCGAAGAACAGACAGCGGATGACAGTTTCTGAAAATAGAATCAAATGGCGTGCAATTGGAGACTGCTATAGGCTGATGTAGATGATGACTTGAATTCGTATACGCCCGGTGGCTTCTCGATGCGTCGCGATACTCGCGATGCTTTTCGCAGCGCCACGCTATGTAACCCGAAACAATTAGTCTCTTTAAGCATCTTTGCATCGCGTCGCATCTCAGTGTGAGCTAACCCTTAGATATAACGGTGATTGCAATAGTAAAACTCCCATTAATCGGCAAGGGGAATGCCAAGCGCTTTCATTCGGCATTTCAGAAGTTGTTACAATTTGTGACAGCTTAGAATGAAAAAAGATGGAAGTAGATGTCTTAATTTGCCCCTTAAATTGGAAAATTCGGGCAAAAGTGACAGTACTTTCTTCTATGGGTGGTGAAGCGTCAATGCATTTTTTTTAACACGTTCGTCATTCACGTATAATCTATAAATTCAAACATTTCGCCTAGTTGCTATTTTTACCTATTCATCATTTATTGACAGGAATCATTACAAGCACTAGTTATATTTGTAATGCATGAAGCTCATAAGCTGGATGGCTGTTAGAGATCATCGATGGATTTTCGCTAGATGGCGTAAGCTGTCTTCTATTGTACCAAATTTGCAATGAATTAAGGAGCTATCATTGGCTAACGTTGAACGCACGAATGATTGTTTTTGTCATTCTCTGTGGTCGAGTGTGTAAAATCAAAGACCTTGTACGTATTTCTTACTTCTAGACTGTGTACCAAATTTTTTTGTTTAGCTAAAATGAAATCTATCATCATAAACCTAGGTTAGCTATTTCCTTATAAGCGGTAGCTAACCAAAAGCGGTCCTGGTGAGAGGTTTTCCGCTGGTAGTGTGTCCTTGTCTGACCTCTTGCTAGCTCAACTAATCATTGGGTTTGGTAGAAATGGTAGAAAGTTTTATATTTTTCTTTTTATGTTATACCAAAACGAACAATTCATAGACTAAAACACGTATTTAAATATTTCTAGAAAAGTATATAAATATGTCTACAGTTCCTATATTTAATCAATTCGTTGTATTTTAAAAAATATTAATTAATACTGAGTAAGAGTAGTACTTTTAAATGATTCGGCCTGGTAATACTAAATGTAGGATGGTGGTTTGCGGATTTTTTGGCGGACTTTGTTCGATTGAAATTCAACGGCTGTTAATATTATTTGCAAATTGATTCCTAGTCGAATACAATTGATGTAGTTTTATTTCTTAACTGTCTACGCAACTGGACAATATGTGAAATCATAGAGATCCTTTGAGGTATATTTAGCTGCCGGTATTTCAAAGCACCGTCAGAAGACTGCAGGGTCATCTAACGCCTTGGGATTTGAGGATTATTAAGTCCTTCCCCTCTTCGAACTTCAGATAACCCTTTAATACTCCATCGTAAGCTGCTCAATTCCTCTTTGAGTTCGGTGATATTTTCATCGGTCGTGTTGTACGTGTTGTGTAGAAAAGATCGTGTGTCGTACGTGTTGTGTAGAAAAGATCGTGTTGTACGTTGCCAGGTCCAGTCGTCGGTATATGTTGGGGTAGCCGGATCTCGTCCCGGATTCTTAGCACCCCTTGCCATACCGTAACCTCGGCCGCTACCGTAGTCGAGAGTACAGGCTGCCGGGCAATGGGGCTGTTTTATTTGTGCTATTTATGGGGAGTGCTTTGCAGGCGGGTTGGCGATCGCAGTATGGTTGTTACAAATGCACAGAGAACGCTGTTGCCCATTCTCTGTTTTTTCCCTTAGGCGCCTCTTACGACACCCACGGGCAAACATGGGATGGTGAAATTCTTTACGCCCGGCACCATACGGTTGGTGATGTAGATACCAAAAAATATAAACACTTTTTTTTATTAACTATGTTTCGTCCCGATTTTTACTTGCAACACCGTTTCGGTGGGCTGTCAAAGATTTTGACAGATGACACTAAACAGTCGAAAGAGAAAGTTTAAGGATTTCTCGCCACAGGTTTCTGGGAAAGCACGTGTAGTTCCAAGTACTTGTGGTTTTGTTTTAAAGTTTGCTACCTTTGGACTTGTTTTTGTGTAAAAGTGTGTTGTCCTTGTGTTTGTTAACAGGTAGATACTGTGTTTGTCCCCTTTTATATTAGTTTAGCTCAAAATGGATAGGAATATACCGCCCGACCCTGATCCGCCGGACATCCCAGCTTCCTTACCTATTTTTACTCCCTAGCCGAATCCTCTATCGCAGTTTGCGGATGTGGTCTGCAGCGTTTCCGAAATGGAAACCTCGCAAACCTCACGTAAACGTCCTAATAACGCAGAAACATCTACGCTGACATCTCCTAACAAACAGCCTAAGAGCCAAATTGGCCGTGTAAGATACTCGGTTATGGATAAGGGACCATATATTGTGCATGTCTCTCGAGTTGAGACTCAGGTTAATGCTGGCACCACTCTGCATCCCGTGAACTTTGGGAAGTTTTTAATAATTAACAAGATAGCTAACATCGTTCGTGGCGGAGTCAATAAAATCGGAAGAAATAAGGTATCGGTTGAGTTTTCATCTCCTCAGGACTCAAACGCATTTTTAGTTAACGGTTTGCTATCTAAACACGGTTACACAGCTACAATTCCTACATTTAATATTACGAGAATGGGCGTTGTGACAGGGGTTCTTTCGGATTTAAGCGAGAGAAAGAGCCTCTCTCTTACATATTTGGCTGTGCCCACTGCCTTTGGCCAAATTTTAAAAGTGCGCAGAATCAACCGGAAGGTTCAGACTGAAGGAATAGTAGAGTGGAAGCCTACAGAGACTTGTGTACTCACATTTGACGGACAAGCCTTACCTAAACGAGTGTTTTGCTGCTACGCATCCCTCCCTGTTGAACAATACATCTACCCTACTATCCAATTCCGTAAATGCTGTCGATTTTGGCATGTTGCAAACGTGTGTAGGTCGAATCCACGCTGGTTGCAATATTTCTGAGGGCGAGGCATTCTGTGTGCTTTGTTCGGGTAACCACTTCGCTAATAGCAAGTCTTGCCCCGAGAATGGTAGGCAGAAAGCCATCAAGACAGTCATGGCTGAGAAATCAGTCTCATATGTTGAGGCAAGCAAAACAATTCCAGCAGTCTCCCGCAACTATGCCAATGTCACTAAATCACAGTCATACAGAAAAACCGTCACTCTCAAGCCTAGGACCCATGCCCCACTTTCCCAATCTTATAATAAAGCTGCTCATCAGCAAATAGTAAATATTCCTCAATCTTCACAGTCTAATGGCTGTGCTATCAATGATAATGTCCCCATCAATAATACTGTTTCAGTCATTGAACTTTTAGTTAAACTTTTACCTTCACTTATTTCATCTTCTAGTAACTCTCAATTACCGTCCAACGTTGCCGATCAACTTATATCTCTCCTATTATCTTTTAAAAATGTCGTCCCACCAAATATTTCTCCAGTGGAATGTGAGGAGCGTGTGGCATAAAAAGCACGACCTCATATTCCTCCTGAATAAATACAAGCCCTTGTTCCATAGCTGAGACTTGGCTCACCCCAAGTCTTAGCTTCCGTATGCCACATTTTAATATCCTTAGGTGTGATAGATCTGATGGGTACGGAGGGTCGGCTCTCTTCGTTAATAATCGGTTCCCACTTTCTCCCTTTTCTTTGCCTGTACTTGAGGGCAATTTGAGTATTGTAGCAGGAAGGGTTGAGGGCATCACAGTGTTTTCTATCTATATTGCACACCCTGATTTCATAGCTGTTTAAAGAAACATTTTAACCAATGTGCAAGGCCCATTGATGGTCATGGGTGACTTTAATTGCCACCATTATAGATGGAGATCTGAACGCTGTGATGCCTTCGGTGTAGCTCTGGTTGAGTTGTTGGATGATCTAGACCTCTCCATTCTGAATAATGGCTGTCCAACTCGTCGTTCCCCTCCCGGTCAACAAAAGAGTTGTGTAGACCTTATATTTTGTTCGGTTGAATTGGCTGCATCAACTCACTGGGAATGTACAACTTTGTCGCATGGTAGTGACCATTATCCTATTGTTATATCTTTAATTAATAGAACTTATTTAGAAAAAACTTCTCCTCCACTTTTGAAATATAACCTGTCCAAACCAGATTGGACTAAATTTGTATCACTATTGGAGGAAAAAATTGATTCTCTTCCAAATTTAAATTCATGTTTATCAGACCCTTCTGGTCACTGCCATGCCAAAAGTTGCTATGAGGGTTTTGTCACAGCTGTTACCTCGAGTGCAGATTCCTCTTTTCCGCTGAGAAACAGTGCCAGAAACAAAATCCCTTCACCTCCGTGGTGGGATCCAGAATGCACCTCAGCAGTTAAAACCAGGAATGAGGCCGAGAGGCGCTACAATGCTGATATGAGTAACAGTAATCTCTTGGCTTATCTCCAGTGTAATGCCAGGGTAAGACGTCTTCTTCGCAAGAAGAAACGTGCTGGCTGGGTTCAATTTTGTACCTCCTTGTCCCCCTCTACTCCAATTTCAGCAGTCTGGAAAAGCGTCAATAGGTATAGGCGAGATTGTTCCCCTTCTACCACTTCGCCAGTAACTAGGGAATCAGCTGAACTTTTCTTTGACAAAATAGCACCACCATATGTTCCCCTCTATTCTGAATGTGTGAATGTTCCCTTATCTAATTCAGCAGCGGATCCCTTTGATGCGCCATTTACTTTGGAAGAACTGAGTGTGGTACTCCGTCATGTCCGGGACTCAGCTCCTGGTATTGACGGTGTGCCATATTCTTTTATTTCTCACTCTGGCGACAAGGCGAAAATGTATTTCTTAAACATAATTAACTTCTGCTATAGTCATGGCTGGGTAGCAGATCAGTTGAAGCTACAGATCATCATCCCATTACTGAAACCTGGCAAACATGCAAATGATCCGAATGGCCTTAGGCCAATAGCCTTATCTTCAGTCCTAGCCAAGCTGCTGGAATACCTTATAAAAAATCATCTGGAGTGGTTAGTCGAATCGAAAGATTTACTGCCGAATTTCCAATTTGGCTTTAGGAAAGGGCTCAGTACTATGGATAGTGTTGGCGTCCTAGTCACGGACATCCGTTTGGCCCTCTCCAGAAATCAATCTGTTGTTGCCGCTTTCCTTGACATCTCCTCCGCATACGACAACGTACTTCTTCCTGTACTCAGGCAAAAATTGCAACAGCTGAGTCTACCGGCAAAGATGATACAGTGTATATGTGAACTCCTTTTGTCCCGGTCATTGGTTCTTAGAGTTCAGGGAGAGGAGTTCGATAAGAGGCAGGCGTGGAGGGGACTCCCTCAAGGCTCTGTCCTCAGCCCTCTGCTGTACAATCTGTATACGGCCGATATTGGGTCTTGCTTAAACAATAATTGTCAGATCCTGCAATACGCCGATGACATTGTTCTATACGTGACAGATTCCTCCATCATTGACGCGACTTCTTCTCTATGCCTCTCTTTGGACTCTCTGAGCCGGTGGCTTTTAAGTCATGGTCTTTCCCTCTCCGCACCAAAAAGCTCTGCAGTAATTTTCTCTCGCAAAAGACAGTTCCCTCAGATATCAGTGAGCATTTTAGGTCATAATATCCCCATAGTAGATAAAGTTAATTTTTTAGGCGTTTTTTTAGATTCTAAATTAACAGGCAAGCCTCACATAAATTCCCTCATAAAAAAATGCGAAAGAATTATCTCAATTTTAAAAGTTTTAGCGGGTGTTTGGTGGGGTGCTCACCCCTACACCATGAAGTTAGTGTACAACGCCTTAGTCCGTAGTGTTCTGGACTATGGAACTTATCACTTGATGCCCTGTAACAAAGGTGCTTTGGCGGGGTTAGATAGAGTTCAGTCCAAGTGCCTTCGGATCATCTCCGGTTGCATGAAGTCCTCCCCCGCATTGCAGGTTGAATGTGCCGACCCCCCCCTTGCCTTAAGACGACAATATCTTGCCACCCGTTTTTTATCTAGGCTAATCTCTAGGTCGTCCCATCCCCTTATAGTTAGATTGCATGAGTTAGACGCCTTATGCAGAAGCTCAAATTATTGGAGAAATAAAGAAATCCCATTAATTATAAAAGCATTTCGGAGTGTTCAAAATTTAGATTGCCCGATTCTCCAGCATCTTAGATTACCCCTTTTTGACTTTGCTTACGAAGAATTATTTTTTACCCCCAAAATTATCTATAATATTGGTATATCCAAAAGATCCCCATGAGCTAATTCGGCCTTCAATGCGATGGTGGGCGAGAGATGGAATGGTTTTCAACTGTTCTTAACTGATGCTTCGAAATTAAATAGTTTTAACAACACTGGAGCTGTGGTATATTTCCAAAGCTCTAGAATCGTATTACAGTTCAAGTGTCCTAAGGAGTCTTCTGTATTCACAGGCGAGTGTGTGGCTATATTGGAAGCTTGTCTCTTTATAGAGTCACACAATAACATTGAGAAAGCCGTTATATTTACAGATTCTCTTAGTTGTTTGCAGGCCCTGGAACAAAGTCCTTTCAAAAGCAAATTACATAGCCCTCTTATATTAAAAAACAAAAAATCTTTACTAACTTGTGCTAATAGTCAAAGAGATGTTCAGCTAGTTTGGATACCTAGTCATTGCGGCATCAAGGGTAATGAACATGTTGATGCATTGGCTAAAGACGCCTGTTCATCTGTAACGGCTGATATCTCACATAACACTCACCTGAGTTATGACTTGTTGTCCCTCCCCAAATTGAGTCTCCAGGATTCATGGCAGGCACATTGGAATATGTCTAGCAGGAAGAAAAGCAAATTTTTCCATGCTGTCCAACCGGTCATAAATCCAAAACCATGGTTCTTTGGTTTTAGAAAGGTCTCCAAAACCGCTATATCTGTCCTTTGCAGAATCCGTTTAGGTTTTTGCTGTACCCCTGTCTTTCTTCATAAAATCCGTATACGTGACTCCTCTCTCTGCGAGTGCGGATTAGGCGAGGGTACCTTGGATCACATATTTTTTGAATGTCCAAATAATGACTCCTCACTTGATCTATACCGCCGTCTCTCTAAACTAAAGATCCCTCTCCCAATAAATTTCCCATCTCTTCTGACTTATTCCTCCCCAGATCTCCTTGTGGAGTTAATGATTTTCATCCGCCAAAATAATATAAAATTATGAGTCTCACAAAACTTCCAAATACCATTAATTAAGTGTGGCAACGTATCTTTAATGTGTTAACAATTATATTACATATGTATTTTTTTTTCTGTTTGTTTCAGTCCCGTACTAACCCAACAAGTGTCAACTGTATCAATCAAGCAGTCTAGTTTGTGTCTACAGTTCCTTCTTTTTAGATTGTTATTAAAATATACCTGCTCTTCCATTTAACTTTAGACATTGGCAGAATAGTCGACGTAGGCTTTGCTTGCCATATATAAATATAGAATAGAATAGAGAAAGTTTAAAACGTGAACACGCGGGCGTCGGGGTTTTGTCGAAACATATCTAATCGAGACGTGTTTCACCCATTGTATTTGTTAATCGCGCCCGCCGTTCGCAATCGGCGTTCTGGGGCGCCCCAAAAGTGGGTTTAGAGTATACAGGGTGTCCCAGAAATCGACGTCAAGCCGTAAACGGGTGATAGACCAAGTTATAACAGTTCTCAGAAAAATACGAAAAAAAATCTATCTCATGTTTTAAAAAAATTATGTTCACTTTAAAAATTTACTAAAAAAATCAATCCCTGTAATGGTTCTTTAACTCCAATTGCTAAAAATCCCATAATTTATTCAATTTTTTTATTATTATGTAATCTTGAATAATGCTTGTGTAGATTTTTGCCTAAAATTTAAAGCCAACTCCTCCTACTTAGAAGAAAATTAAACTTTTTCAAAACCAAATTATTCAAATTTACTGTTTCGCCCAACTTTAACTGACTGTACTGAAAAAAAAATGTACTACGCTAGTTTGGCAAGTAACATGAAAAATTGGCGCATTTAATAAGGATTCAAAAATGGTGTAACACTTGCTAGATTACGTTTTCAATAATTGGTCAAATTTTTTTTTGTAAATAGTATCGGTTTTACCCAAAATGTCCATACTTCCTTAAAATGACTTTAGCTTACCTAAAGCTTTGCTAAACTTCGTTTCTAATTCGATAGAGACGGAGAGAGTCATTTGATAACATAACATCACGCCAGTACGCTCTTAAGGGGTACGCAGATCTTTGATTTCACCGGATATGTTCAAGTTTCATGAAATCTATTTTGGCGTTAAAGTTACCTTACTAACTTGTCTATTAGGTACGTACAACTAAAAAGTGAAAAATAAAAAAACTTTATGCAAAAAAATACTACCGACTTCGGATATGTTCAAGTTTCATGAAATCTATTTTGGCGTTAAAGTTACCTTACTAACTTGTCTATTAGGTACGTACAACTAAAAAGTGAAAAATAAAAAAACTTTTTGCAAAAAAATACTACCGACTTCCAAATACTAAACTACAAAGTGAAAAATAACTTATTTTTTTGAAGTCGGTGTCCATAACGCAAAAAAATGGTACCTACGAAAGACACCGACTTCAAAAAATTAAGTTATTTTTCACTTTGTAGTTTAGTATTTGGAAGTCGGTAGTATTTTTTTGCAAAAAGTTTTTTTATTTTTCACTTTTTAGTTGTACGTACCTAATAGACAAGTTAGTAAGGTAACTTTAACGCCAAAATAGATTTCATGAAACTTGAACATATCCGGTGAAATCAAAGATCTGCGTACCCCTTAAGAGCGTACTGGCGTGATGTTATGTTATCAAATGACTCTCTCCGTCTCTATCGAATTAGAAACGGAGTTTAGCAAAGCTTTAGGTAAGCTAAAGTCATTTTAAGGAAGTATGGACATTTTGGGTAAAAACCGATACTATTTACAAAAAAAAATTTGACCAATTATTGAAAACGTAATCTAGCAAGTGTTACACCATTTTTGAATCCTTATTAAATGCGCCAATTTTTCATGTTACTTGCCAAACTAGCGTAGTACATTTTTTTTTCAGTACAGTCAGTTAAAGTTGGGCGACACAGTAAATTTAAATAATTTGGTTTTGAAAAAGTTTAATTTTCTTCTAAGTAGGAGGAGTTGGCTTTAAATTTTAGGCAAAAATCTACACAAGCATTATTCAAGATTACATAATAATAAAAAAAATTGATAAATTATGGGATTTGTAGCAATTGGAGTTAAAGAACCATTACAGGGATTGATTTTTTTAGTAAATTTTTAAAGTGAACATAATTTTTTTAAAACATGAGATAGATTTTTTTTCGTATTTTTCTGAGAACTGTTATAACTTGGTCTATCACCCATTTACGGCTTGACGTCGATTTCTGGGACACCCTGTATTTTCACGCGCATCGAAGTGCTTTTGCGGGAAACGTGCTACCTGGTGGACGCCGGCCGAATTCTTCGGTCCAGACAGCCGTCAGTCTATCCCTTATTGTCCTTTATTATATATATTCTCCTATCCCTAACCTCACGGCATGAGATTGATCGACCCACAGGAGTCTACCGCAGGAATCTAAGGTAAGTCATATTGACACATCTTATGGTTGTCCCATTTTCACCTGTGAGATAGGTACCAGTATCTCTCCCAATAGGGAGCAAATCCCTAGCTTTCCACTGCCGCAAACCGCGGTTTCGTGGGATACGGTGCTGATTGGATCCAGGAGTGGCACGCTGCTAATGGGCCCCAGTGATGAGCTCCTGGCTTGGGATCCGCAGACCTGTATTTAACAAACTATAAATTAGGTAGGTTTAGGTAGCGCAGTTAGGTAGCATCATCATATCGGAATACTTAAACTATCGTTTTTACAATCAAATTGTCCCGTGTTCTGTTTGGTCATGGTCACCTCATTAGAAAGAGACACACTACCAAAGGGAGTCCTCTCGCTCGGACCGGTCTTTGCGCCATAGTGCACAGTCTAGTAGTAAGAAGTATAAGGTCTTTGTGAAAAATGGACGTCGTTCTACCTTAATGTGTGCTCAACAATAAAAACTTTTTCTACAAAAAAAAAACCGAGACTCCAAGTATAAAATAAATATTAAACCTTAAACTAGAATCTTCAGACATTCAATCGTGATGCTGATAATTATGGTCTTAGTGCCCTAAATTCGCTGAGATTACTTGCGATAAATTCCGCCGGCCGGCGATCTGCTGGATGCTCAGGCAGACCACTCCTGCTGCTGTTCCCGTCTTCGGTTTTCCAGAAGTGATATTCGAAGCGGTCTGAAGGTGAGTGGGCTTTCATAAACGTTGCAGATTGACTTTGGTGTTCTTTTGATTCTTGTTGTAAAAACCGCGGTCATACATATTTTATAAGTAGGTATCTATGGACTATATAAATTACACATTTATTGACATTTTAAATTATTCTGCATATGGTGGGCTATTTACACGCCAGCGTTTTTACACGCGTCATCATAATATATGGTCCTTTTCGAGTCGGATAGTCCAGTGAATTTATATATTTCACGTAGTTTTTTTGGTGAAATTTTTATCCAAAAGAAGTAGGTAGATGCATAAAGTGTAGGTTTATTGACAGCTTCTGCGTAATTATATTTGATAGAACTTGTTCATATAACTGCATTATTTGACAAATAGTATTTTACGTAATCTTGGTAAAATCTCGTTCAAATAATTCTAAACATATTCAGTAATATTGACGTAATTATTGGTAATATTCTGAATTGTTGATTTACGCCTAAATGTTTTGTGTTGCCTCGGAAATAATTTGTACGTAACTATAATTGATACAACTTTAAGATAACTAGGTATTGTTAACAGTGATTTGTTATTGAGTTACAGCTGCCGTCGCTTCGCTTTTGTGTTCCGCCCGCTTACTTCCCTACCTATAAGTTTACCGGTATTTTATCTGTTGATAAACAGATAGATATAACTTGGTTTAGTGAGTTTGTGTTTAAATTTTTAGCAACATAATTAATTATCAATTATGTCGAAACCAAGTGCAGATACGATGTTAGCCATTTTAGGAGGAAATAAGGAGTAGTCATTCATACGGATAACCCATCTGTATAACCTGTCAAAAAACATTACTTCTTTTGAGAGTTCAAGGACAAATGAAAACTTTATGTCTGAGACAGAAACTATCGATGAGGTTCGCAATAAGTTTGAATCTATTGTTGATCAGATTAATCAAATTAACTTGACGTCAGACCCTGACCCGAGTCCAGATTATGCTTGTTTAGAGTCCTTTGATGATTTATACACGGGAGTGAAACGCGTCAGAAATAAAATGAATAATCACGCTACAGTTTTGCCTTCGCGAAGTGATAGTGCACCTGTATTCAAATTAGAGCCTCTTCATATTAAGGAATTCGATAGTAAAATACAAAATTGGCCAGCGTTTTATGAGTCGTTCAAAGCGAATATTCATGATAATACGCGACTAAGTAATTCGCAACGCGTACAATACTTAGTAGGTAAATTAACTCAAGGTGCATTGAGCGTCACCGCGGGTATTGTTCCGACAGGCGAGACTTACAACATAATTTGGGATAGCTTGGTCAAGAAGTACCAGGATAAACGCGCTTTAGGTGTACACTATCTTAATAATGTGTTAGATAGGAAAGCATGAGTTCATACTGCTGCTAGTCTCGATTCATTTACCGAAAACTTTTCTGCGTCAATATCCGCTCTCAAACAGCTCGGCATTTCTGATCTGATGGATTTTATCCTACTGAACTGCGCACTTAGGAAAATAGACACGCAAACCGCACAAAGTTTTGAACTTTCTGTTAGGGATGTCGAAATACCAACATCAGAACAGCTGATCGGTTTCGTACAAGATCAAGCTAAGATTTTGGGACGTTCGAATCCGACCGCTTACTTGAACTCGAACCCGCGAAATTCAAATAATACAAATAAACCGCCGGCTTCTACTTCACGTAACACACGCACGCATACTTATAAATCTTTTGTCGCGAGCGAGGTACCTATGGTTGCTCCCGGGACCCCTGCTTCTTTGTCAGGTCCGCCCGCTTCAATGCGTTGCGCATACTGTAATGACAGCGCTCACTCACAGCTATATAGTTGCGCTAAATTTAAAAATACTCGTGATCCTAAATCTCGTTATGATTTCATTAAATCCAAACGTGGATGCGTAAACTGCTTGAGTATGACGCATAATTTATCGACCTGTAATTCGTCATCTGTTTGTGAGTTGTGTAAAAAACAACATCAGCTTTTACATTTTTTTAAATAATAACATTCATGTACACACCGCTTACGTGAATGTTCCCATGAAGCCGCCGACACTCGCGCATACGCCGATCACACTTCCCGCGTCGTCGACAATTCGTGGGCCTTCCCTAGCTTCCGCAGCCGTCTGGTTCGTGCATTTCTAGCAATAACAGCGATATTAGCGCGAAAGTCGCACCGGCGGAAATATTATCACAACCGCTCGTGTCGCATAATGCCGCCGTGCTTCTTTCGGCTGAATCAAAGCCGAAGTTGACGGTATTGTTGTCAACCGCTCAAGTTTACGCGCGTCCTAAAGATAGTACAGGTCCGAAGACTATTATCAGATGTTTAATTGGTAACGGAAGTATGAACAATCTGGTGACTACTACAAAGGAGTTATCGGCAAATTCAAAACGTAGCAACATTTGCTACGTTTTGAATTTGCCGATAACTCCTTTGTCAAAGGTTTTGGGTCAACTTCGCGTCCAATCATTGGATATGTATATTTATATATTGAATCCCGGGTATATACCCGCAACAGAAATACAACATTCACGCTTTAGTTGTTGAATGTATCACGGATCAATTTCCGTCGCAATTTATCGAAAGGAATCGGAACATGGGTTACCATGACCTTCCGGTCGCAGATTTTAGTTGGAATGTTCCAGGTGACATTCAGGCAGTATTAGGTGCCCAACTCTTCCAGTACATGTATCTGGGAAATAGGGTTAATTTCGGTCCGCGAATCCCACCTGCACTTCTAACTACTTTTGGTTACATTCTGATGGGATATTATCCGCGTGATGATTCCATACCTACCGCTTCTTTCACCGCGCTCGCGCTGAATTACATAGTTCAGAAGTTTTGGGAACTGGAAGAAATACCTATAGAAAAAGCGTTTGTTATCACCCGAGGAGACGGAATGTGAAAATATTTTCACTACATCAGTGACACGTGATGACGCCGGTCGTTATACGGTATCGCGGCCATTCAGCAAGGATCCGTCTGAACTTGGCAATTCACACGCTGTTGCTTTCCGCCGATTTATGGCACTGGAAAGGAAATTTCGCCAGTCACCTGATTTGAGGGACAACTACAACCAGGTTATTCGAGAATATATCGACAATGGTTAACTTTGCCCGAACGATGAATCTGAAATTTCTGACGGAGGTTATTATATACCCCACCACGCCGTTGTGCGTCCTGATAAGCCGATGCCGCGCATATTATTAGATGCTAGTGCGAAAACTCATAAGACCTTGTCCTTGAACGACGTATTGCATATAGGTCCTAATTTGCAAGCTGATCTGTTTTTATTGCTGTTGCAATTCCGCTTGTATCCCGTCGCGATGAACGCTGACATTAAACAAATGTACTTACGCATTGGTGTACCCGTTGACCAGCGTAAAAACCTACGCACCTTGTTTCGTTTCAATGAGAAAAAACCAGTGCAAACTATTATTTCAACTGCCTACCATTTGGCCTCAAGCACTGTGCGACAGCTGGCTTCCGACATGAGCCAACATTATCCTGACGCTGCAAAAATGGCAGAAACCAGTCTTTATATAGATGATCTGGTATATTCTGCACATAATGAACAAACCGCTATGCAGCTGTCACAAGACCTAATAAATATGTTCAGATCGGGTGGTTTAGATCTAGTGAAATGGTCTAGTAATTCACCAGCTCTTTTAGCCAGTTTTCCTGACTCGCACCGAAAATCACTCGATTTTGACGAAGGCAATGTGTCTTCCAAGGTCTTAGGTCTTTCCTGGGAACCTTCTGAAGATAATTTCTTCTTCACCACCGCTCAGAGAACAGACAAATGCATAAAGAGGATCTGCATAAAGACATCTTCTCAATAGATGCACGTTTGTTCAACATTCTCGGCTTGGTCGCTCCAGTCATCCTCTATGCCAAATTGCTGATTAAAGAGTTATGGTTGTGCAACAGTGGCTGGGACGATCTCGCTCCCGAACATATTGTAATTCGCTTCTCTGCCCTCGTGCAAGAATTTCCCTTGCTGGATACCTTACGGATTCCACGCCATGTAGGTGTCAATATTGAATGCATTGTAAATCTTGTCGCTTTTTGTGATGCTAGTTTGAATGGAATGGGTTGTGTGATCTTCTTACACTGTACCTACCCTTCTGGCATCAATGTTCGCTCACTTTGCGCAAAGTCAAAGGTATCACCAACCAAAGTCACGACCCTCGCACTTCTTGAGCTATGTGCTGCCGTGCTCATATCAAAATTAGTGAAAATTGTCCACGATACTTATGCTGAACGCTTTCCCATCGCAGGAATATACGCGTTCTCAGATTCAACAATAGCCTTATTGTGGATACATTCCTCTCCACATCGTTGGTCGATTTTTGTGAGTAACCGCGTCGCTCAGTGTCAGGAAAATTTGGCCGCGAAACACTTCTACCACGTAGCTGAAGTAGAAGTCTTTCTCGGGGAATGCTCCCGTCGCAGCTTGTTTCGAATAACCTCTGGTGGAACGGCCCCTCCTGGATGCAAGCTGCTCCTGAGGAATGGCCTATTGAGCCATTTTCGCCGACTGACTGTAGTGAGCTTCCAGAGCACAAAACAAATGTGTTAACTGTGACTTCGCAATTAAAACCACCGCTATTATGTGAGATGGCTCAACGCATTTCATCTTGGAAAAAATGCTGCGTATCATCTCATATATCCTGAAATTTTTAAGGCCAAAGGATAATATCAAACCACTTTTAGTTCAAGCTTTGACCGCCGCTGAACGATCTATGGTCCGCACCGTCCAATCGGTTCATTTTGCAGATGACATCAAATGCATCAAAAATAAGAAGTTACCATCCATGAAACTTCAACGCTTGGCTGTCTTCTTAGATGCCGAGAATATCTTACGGGTCGGCGGAAGACTTTCTAAATCCGATCTTCCATTTGATGCCAAGCACCCAGTACTTCTTCCAAAACGCGATCATATCGTTGATCTTATCATACGACATTACCATGTTATGAATTGTCATACTGGTCCAGGATAGCTTATGTCGATTCTGCGACAGCATTTTCGGATTTTAGATGCCAGAACTGTCATCAGGTCTCAGTGCAGGAAGTGTCAGACTTGTTTCAAGGTAAATCCAACGCATTCTTCTCCAATGATGGCAGATCTACCTGCGTATCGTGTGTCAGAAGCGAAAGCCTTTGTGCACACGGGTCTCGATTATGCTGGGCCTATACGCATAACTATTTCACGTCGTAGAGGTCAGCACGCTCAGAAACGTGCTGACTTCTACGACGTGAAAGAGTTATGCGTCAGAAAGCGTATATTTGCCTGTTTGTATGTCTAATGACACGCAGTTTGCATATTGAACTGGTCTCTTCATTAACTTCCTCCGCATTTATGGACGCTTTTAAGCGCTTTATCTCCCGTCGTGGTCCTGTATCCTGTCTATACTCGGATAATTCGACCACGTTTGTTGGTGCTAAAGCCCAATTAGATGAGCTCTATAGTTTTTTAGTAAACTCAATCTTCAAGTCGACACTCTCGGATAAGTTGACGACCCGACGCATTGATTGGAAAATGATTCCGCCACGTGCTCCCCATTTCGGATCAATATGGGAATCAAATATAAAGAGTATGAAGACGCACCTGTACAGGGTCGTTGGAAGTCAGCTTCTTACTTATGAAGAACTGCAAACCGTACTGACGCAGATTGAATGCATTCTGAACTCTCGTCCTTTGAATGTTGTATCTTCCGATCCAAATCCTGAGGTGACTACTTCCGCTCATTTTTTAATGTCAACCCCGTTGTAATACCTACCTGCGGCTGATCTTTCCGATCAGCGCATCTGTCTTGCACAGCGGAAAGAATTACTAGACAGTATGGTCCAAACCTTTTGGAAAAAAATGGCGTTTAGAGTATTTGCACACACTGCAAGTTAGGCAAAAGTGGGCTACTCCGGATAAACCGGTAGAAATAGGGACTGTCGTACTCGTATACAAATTATAGTCGCAATTTTAATTTATTGCTAATTATTTGTCTGTTATTATTTGACAGTCACAATAACCTGACGCTAAACTCCAGAACGCACGAACCGATTTCCACGGTTTTGCATTCGTTGGAAAGGTCTCGGGCTCCGTGAGGTTTATGATGACCCTACCTACCCTACCTACCCTACCTACCCTACCTACCCTACCTACCCTACCTACCCTACCTACCCTACCTACCCTACCTACCCTACCTACCCTACCTACCCTACCTACCCTACCTACCCTACCTACCCTACCCTACCTACCCAAAACCTAGGGTAGGTAGGGTAGGGTAGGTAGGGTAGGGTAGGTAGGGTAGGGTAAGTAGGGTAGGGTAGGTAGGGTAGGTAGGGTAGGTAGGGTAGGTAGGGTAGGTAGGGTAGGTAGGGTAGGTAGGGTAGGTAGGGTAGGTAAGGTAGGTAGGGTAGGTAGGGTAGGTAGGGTAGGTAGGGTAGGTAGGGTAGGTAGGGTAGGTAGGGTAGGTAGGGTAGGTAGGGTAGGTAGGGTAGGTAGGGTAGGTAGGGTAGGTAGGGTAGGTAGGGTAGGTAGGGTAGGTAGGGTAGGTAGGGTAGGTAGGGTAGGTAGGGTAGGTAGGGTAGGTAGGGTAGGTAGGGTAGGTAGGGTAGGTAGGGTAGGTAGGGTAGGTAGGGTAGGTAGGGTAGGTAGGGTAGGTAGGGTAGGTAGGGTAGGTAGGGTAGGTAGGGTAGGTAGGGTAGGTAGGGTAGGTAGGGTAGGTAGGGTAGGTAGGGTAGGTAGGGTAGGTAGGGTAGGTAGGGTAGGTAGGGTAGGTAGGGTAGGTAGGGTAGGTAGGGTAGGTAGGGTAGGTAGGGTAGGTAGGGTAGGTAGGGTAGGTAGGGTAGGTAGGGTAGGTAGGGTAGGTAGGGTAGGTAGGGTAGGTAGGGTAGGTAGGGTAGGTAGGGTAGGTAGGGTAGGTAGGGTAGGTAGGGTAGGTAGGGTAGGTAGGGTAGGTAGGGTAGGTAGGGTAGGTAGGGTAGGTAGGGTAGGTAGGGTAGGTAGGGTAGGTAGGGTAGGTAGGGTAGGTAGGGTAGGTAGGGTAGGTAGGGTAGGTAGGGTAGGTAGGGTAGGTAGGGTAGGTAGGGTAGGTAGGGTAGGTAGGGTAGGTAGGGTAGGTAGGGTAGGTAGGGTAGGTAGGGTAGGTAGGGTAGGTAGGGTAGGTAGGGTAGGTAGGGTAGGTAGGGTAGGTAGGGTAGGTAGGGTAGGTAGGGTAGGTAGGGTAGGTAGGGTAGGTAGGGTAGGTAGGGTAGGTAGGGTAGGTAGGGTAGGTAGGGTAGGTAGGGTAGGTAGGGTAGGTAGGGTAGGTAGGGTAGGTAGGGTAGGTAGGGTAGGTAGGGTAGGTAGGGTAGGTAGGGTAGGTAGGGTAGGTAGGGTAGGTAGGGTAGGTAGGGTAGGTAGGGTAGGTAGGGTAGGTAGGGTAGGTAGGGTAGGTAGGGTAGGTAGGGTAGGTAGGGTAGGTAGGGTAGGTAGGGTAGGTAGGGTAGGTAGGGTAGGTAGGGTAGGTAGGGTAGGTAGGGTAGGTAGGGTAGGTAGGGTAGGTAGGGTAGGTAGGGTAGGTAGGGTAGGTAGGGTAGGTAGGGTAGGTAGGGTAGGTAGGGTAGGTAGGGTAGGTAGGGTAGGTAGGGTAGGTAGGGTAGGTAGGGTAGGTAGGGTAGGTAGGGTAGGTAGGGTAGGTAGGGTAGGTAGGGTAGGTAGGGTAGGTAGGGTAGGTAGGGTAGGTAGGTGGTAGGGTAGGGTAGGTAGGGTAGGGTAGGTAGGGTAGGGTAGGTAGGGTAGGGTAGGTAGGGTAGGTAGGGTAGGTAGGGTAGGTAGGGTAGGTAGGGTAGGTAGGGTTGGTAGGGTAGGTAGGGTAGGTAGGGTAGGTAGGGTAGGTAGGGTAGGTAGGGTAGGTAGGGTAGGTAGGGTAGGTAGGGTAGGTAGGGTAGGTAGGGTAGGTAGGGTAGGTAGGGTAGGTAGGGTAGGTAGGGTAGGTAGGGTAGGTAGGGTAGGTAGGGTAGGTAGGGTAGGTAGGGTAGGTAGGGCAGGTAGGGTAGGTAGGGTAGGTAGGGTAGGTAGGGTAGGTAGGGTAGGTAGGGTAGGTAGGGTAGGTAGGGTAGGTAGGGTAGGTAGGGTAGGTAGGGTAGGTAGGGTAGGTAGGGTAGGTAGGGTAGGTAGGGTAGGTAGGGTAGGTAGGGTAGGTAGGGTAGGTAGGGTAGGTAGGGTAGGTAGGGTAGGTAGGGTAGGTAGGGTAGGTAGGGTAGGTAGGGTAGGTAGGGTAGGTAGGGTAGGTAGGGTAGGTAGGGTAGGTATTTTTTTAATGGCAGGAGGGGAACTCCGGTCGGACTTACACCCAAAGTGCCTCAAAAAGTGAGCCCAGTCTGGATAGTGTCAGGCTCCAACTGACTAAAACCCCTCCTGCCTTACATAATCCCACCAACAAAGTTGGTGCCTATTCTGTGCAAACTAATTTAATTACGGGCATCTTTACATAGTGATCAAAATTTTTGGTTAAGATAATACAAAGAATGCAAATATATACAAAAAATGCGGTTTATCGCTAAAATGTGCAAGAAGTGCTGTTTATCACAGTCGGAATACAAAAGAGCTATTTATCACAGGAACATCAAAAAGTATAAATAATGCCTTACAATTTAGGGATAAGAAGCACAATAGTGCTTTTCACCACACAGACAATCTGTTTTTCTTAGGTACTACCCCAGTGCACATTTTGTCATTGCAGTTTAGTGCGTGCTATTTCTATGCTTCTTACAAAATATTCTCATAATACTGGTGAAGCATAGGGCCGCTTCAACTTCGGTTTCGTGCAATGACTGTGGAAGCCACTTTTACACAGTACACCAGGAACTTTTCCCTGTGTTGCTTAATCATGAACCCATGCAGGCTCTCCTTCGTCAGTCTCCCGTCCAGCTCACATTCGAGTTGGTAGCGTTCCCTGGTAAATATCGGGCAATCTACAAGTATGTGCTGGACGGTCTCTGCCACGCCTGGATCGCAGACGCACGATGGGCTCTCCTTACACTTGAAGCGATTCAAGTATTCAGAGAACCCACCGTGCCCCGTCAAAACTTGCGTGAGAACGCCTGTGGGCCGCACCTGTTTTATAATACGGAAAGCCGCTATTGCATCCGGAAGAAACATTTTCGTCACAGAGGCCGTCTCGCCCGACACATATCTTCGATTCCATTCATCAAGCGATTCCAAACGGATCTGTCGCTTGATAAATGAAACCGGACACCGGTCGTAGTCCGGCTTCCTCCGTAACGACAATGCTGCTTCCTTTGCTAACTCGTCCGCTCGCTCATTCCCCGGCAGGCCCGCGTGGGCCTTGATCCAGAACAAAGACACAGCTTTGCTCTGGCCCAGGGCTTGAGCCAAATTGGCGCGCGCGTGAACTGCCAGGGGATGGAGAGAGCCATGGTTTGCAAGCGTCTCCAATGCTGACATTGAGTCGCTGTACAAACCAAAGCTCGTCTCTTGCCGCGCGAGTATCACGTCCGTCGCTTTACAGATGGCCAGGAGTTCCGCCTGGTAGACTGTGCAGTACGCGGCTAAGCTAAGTTTGAGCTTCCGGACTTCGCCATCATTATCCCATATGGATAATGCGGCTCCGACCTTCCCCTCAATCTTGCTGCCGTCGGTGAAGATTCGCACCGTCTGCACATTGTTGCTGTCTAGCAACTGTTGGTCTGCCAGGCACATGAACTCCAGGGGCATCTGTGTAGCTGGATGAGGAGCCTCTGCAAACCCTACCGCACCTTCGATCTCCCTATCTCCTGGCACAAACCGGGATGACCCTCTCCTCGCTTCATACAGGGCGGCTGCCTCCTGTATGCGTAGATCTAGAGGTAGTATTCCGGACAGTACCAGTGCCGAGTTCAGGGAGACAGTACGGTAAGATTTACAGATCTTCTGGACGAATCCTCGTTGGACCGAGCCTAGCTTCTTCCGTATTCCCAGCTTCTTCGTAGCGGGAGCCCAGGCTGCGGCCGCGTACGTTATTATGGGCTCAATCATAGCAGTGTAGATTGTGTGTATGATCTGTGCGTCCAATCCCCAACTCACTTTAGCGGCGCGGGACAGCTGCTTATAAATGTTAGCTGCCCGCCTGCAGACGTTCGCGGTGTGCTCATTGAAGGTGAGCTTCTCGTCTATGGTTAGACCCAACAACTTCATCTTCTTAACCATATCAATGTCGACCCCGGCCATGCTCAGCCTTGGGGTATCATACTTGCGCTTGTTGGTTACGACCATCGCACAGGTTTTGTGCGGTGCGAACCTCAGCTTGTTCTTGACGCCCCAACTCTGAACATGGGCGAGGGCTGCATTGGCAGATGTTGAAACTTCAGTCGCTGAGTCCCCATCCAGAACCAAGACGATATCATCAGCGAACGCCTGCACGAAGATACCGCGCTGTTCCAATTCCTGCAATAGTGGGTCTAGAATAAGATTCCACAGAATGGGGCCACCTATTGACCCTTGAACACAGCCCTTGCTAGTCACTCGCGTGCATTCCTCCCCAGCGTAACGAACCTTGACTTTCCTACTGTCGAGGTAGCTGTCTAGCAGCCTTCTTATGTTCACCGGGCACTTTTCCTCAGCCAGTCTGACCTTGATGGCTGGCCACCAAGCACTATCGAAGGCTCCCTCTATATCCAGCGACACCAGGACAATTAGCTTCTTCAGCCTCAACTTGTCCTGTACGTGCTTCACTAGCTTATAGAGGGCGTCCTCAGTGCTTCTCTGGGGCATAAAACCAAACTGGCGAGTACTAAACCGCGGTACAAGCTGCCATTTTAAACGCGCTACTACCATTTTCTCCAGGACCTTCCCCAGAACCGGCAGTAGACCTATTGGTCTGTATGCCTTGGGGTTTAGGTAATCGTCCTTGCCCAGTTTTCTGAGGACCACGACTGTAGCCTCCTTCCAGATGTTCGGGAAGTGTGCCAATTCAAGGCACTTATTGTAGAGGGCAAGGAACGCATCCGGGTCCTGGTGGATCGCTCGACTGCAGATATCAGACGTCAGTCCATCCCCTCCTGGTGCCTTTTTGGGATTGAAACCTGCCACGGCGGTCTTCAGCTCCAGGTGGATCATGATATTCATCATGAACCCACTCATTTACTCGACTGGCCGCTTCTCTTATTCGCCTGTGCTCAGCGTTGTCCTGGTCTACTCTGTCTTCGGGGTAGAACGTATCTGCGAGTAGGGCGGCCGATTCACTTGGGTTGAGGAATACACCATCGCTGCGTAGGGTCAGTTCCTCCTGTCTTCTGGCGGTCCTACCAATCACCCTGAAGATTCCCTCCCAGACCCCTTCCCGATCCTGTTTCCGGCAGAACTCCTTCCAACTTGCGAATTGGGCGCTCTTCGCTAGCATCTCGTACTCTTCTTTGGCCTTCAGGTACTCGTCTACGACCATCGCTCGCCGGACCGGCGCGGCATTGCGGATGCGGTTCTTAAGTCTGGTAAACTCCTTCTTCTTCACAGTGAGCTCCTCGGACCACCACGGACAAGTGATTTTACTTTTAATACTAGTCTTGGGAATAGAATCTTCGCATGCTTTTAAAATACTATCTCTGTAATTTACAATTAATTCTTCTAAGTCTACTTTACTAGTTATTCCCCTTATACTATTCAAATTTATATTATTTTCAATTTTAATTGCCCCTAATTTATCTTTAAATGTATCCCAGTCGGCCTTTCTTGTGTTAAATTTCCTGGTCGTCCTGGTGATATTTACCCCTTTATCCCTTTTAACTTTAATTTCGAAAAATATTGTGTTATGGTCCGAGGATGTTGCTCCTGTGTCGACCCGCCAGCCGTCCACCAGGTCAAAAAGGTCGAGCGAGCATGCCGTGACGTCCACGTGGCTTTTATACACTCGACCACCTCGGACAGTGTCAAATGTGGGAGCGTCACCAGTGTTCAGCACCTGAAGCTCTAAGTCCTCCAGGGTTCCGGACATTTCCTCGCCCTTGGAGTCTTCGACGATGCTGCCCCACCAAGGACTCTTAGCGTTAGCGTCGCCACCAATAAGCAATCTACCGGTGGCCACTTCCGATTTGATCTGGGTCAACTGGTCCAGGTATGGCCCTATGGGTTGGTCTGGCTCGAAGTAGTAAGAAACTACTGTGATCTCCCAGGCTTTGGTCCGGATCCCCACCACAACGATGTTGTTTGTGGTGAGTTTCGGGTAGGGAATGACATCAAGGTCATCGTCAAAGACGGCAATTGCCGCCTTTACCCTCCCGCTTCCATCAACCTCGCACTGGTAGATTCGCGAACCTCGGTAGCTCTTCATACCTCGCGCCCCTCCCACGTACGGCTCCTGAATAAGTGCCCATGCGATCTTCCTTTTACTGGCCTCTAAAAAGAGTTCGGTCGTTGCCAGGTCCTTACGTTGTAGGTTTGCTTGGGCCACACGGTATGGTCTTGCGTTTTGTTGGGCAGGAGTCTCCGTGTTGCCCTTAGCAATACGCTATTACTGATCGGGCTATTGCATCCCACCTTTTCCTAACTACGCACTCCGAGCTGAAAGCATGATGGTCTGTGCTGTCAGTCTTGGCGCGCACGCAATTGCAGCACTTTGGAGGTAGGCCAGCGGCCCAGTCCGCGCACTCCGTCCTCATGTGGGGACCGCCACAGTGGCTGCACTTTGGCACAGACTCCGTGCAAAGGCGTCGGCTATGCCCATACCCGAGGCAGAGCGAGCACTGGACAAGCGGGGATTGGTCCTCGACCGTCACCCGCGTAAACTCCACATGCACCGATCCGACCTCGAGCATGCGCCGCCAAACCTCTGTGGCGACCCTCATCACTACGTGACACATGTGCGGGTTCCTGGCTCGCTTTCTGTATAGTATATCCATTTTCGCCTGCTCATCTTTAAGATCTCGAAAGATGGCGGCGTTTTGGTTTTTGAGTGCCTTTAGTATATCCTCGTTTGTGTTGTACTGCATTACGCAGGTAGGGTAGGTAGGGTAGGTAGGGTAGGTAGGGTAGGTAGGGCAGGTAGGGTAGGTAGGGCAGGTAGGGTAGGTAGGGCAGGTAGGGTAGGTAGGGTAGGTAGGGTAGGTAGGGTAGGTAGGGTAGGTAGGGTAGGTAGGGTAGGTAGGGTAAGTAGGGTAGGTATTTTTTTTATTTTTTTTTTTTGGCAGGTTTGGAAAATCCTCCTTGGACGCCCCAAACTGCCTCGCTCAGAACGAGCCAGCCTGGGCAGTGTCGGACTCACTGATGGTGCCTACCGACTAAAAACCACACCTGCCTCTAAATTATATTACCGATATTAATTTCGGCATTTAAAAACTTTATAAATATGATCTGTGACCTCGATTCATTAGCGAGAGAGAATCATATCAGAGATATCTGATCCAATTCTCTCCCGCAAACGGACCGGTGATTTATTCTGAGTGTGTTAGTGGTGTTAGTTGTTAGTTTTTTTTTTTTTTTTTTGTTTGTTTGTATTTTTTTTTTTTTTTTGTTTTTTTTTTTATATACAAGTGTTTTCTCTTTTATTTTCAGCACACAAAACTGTAGCCGCTTACTTGAATTACAGACTATACTTAGGCTTAGGCTAAATTAGGTACATAATTATAACTAAAACTTATGAATCTAAAACATATATGTACAAATATGAATAGTCTATAAAACTAGAATGCTGCATCGCTTAGTGGGGGTTGGGCGTTAAAATCTGTAGACTATAAAATAACCTAATGTAAAAATAGTAACATTATTTGAATAAAAGATTGACTACAACTATATATATATATATATTTTTATTTTTTTATTTTTTATTAACTAAAATTATACTAAAATTGACCATGCGATGCAGCACCGTGGGTGATATAGGTTTCTAAGGTAGGGTTGAGCCATTTGCCTTTGCTGCCCTATACATGACATCCTCAGTGTAGGAACTACAGGTAACAGAAATGCTAACAAGGCAAAACAGAATGTTCCCCGCGCATATAGTTTAGCGGCCAGTCAGTCGTCCTCCCCACGCCGTGGCATTAACTCGCGTCTGTATAACTTAGTATAAGGAGTGCACAGTATACAATATTTCCTGGTAATCAATAATAGACAGTCACCTTGAACGTCAGACTTTCATTTACCTAAACTCCTCTCCACCACGATCAAAAGGTTCCAACATTGGTGACCCCGACGTGATTTAAGAGACGTGGTTGTGAGAAAATAAAAACGGACAGGGTGTAAAAGTGAACGAACGGTAAGCAGTAAAGTGATAAAGTGCGCACGCGCGGAAGACGACTCCCCGTCGACTCGGGACCTATCGGCGGGCATTTTAAGGGTTCCACAAGATGAGCCAGCCAGCACCATCACCGTCAGGCCGACTGGATAGCATCAATGTCGCGGACAGGATGCCGACGTTTTGGACCGACATGCCACGGATGTGGTTCGCACAGTTCGAGTCCGCCATGGAACCACAGAAGCAAGGGGATGCAGCAAAATTTCATTTGGTGATATCAAAACTGACCAGAGACGCTTTACAACAGGTTAGCGATTTGATTTTTAAACCCCCGACCGATAACAAGTATGGTACGTTGAAGAACAGGCTGTTGGCGGCCTATGAGGAGAGTGCTGAAAGACAATTTCAAAAGTTGGTTAGCGAAATGGACTTAGGGTCTCAACGCCCTTCCCATCTGCTACGACGTATGTCCGAGCTGGCGCAAAATACAGAGATATCAGCAGAGACCTTACAGCGTTTGTGGATTTCACGATTGCCTGGAGCCTTAAAGGCAGTTTTGTCGGTATGTCAGGACCAAAAAATAGACAAACTAGCGGAAATGGCAGACAAGGTCATGGAGAATCTGAAAAGCGGAGAAGTAGCCACCATTTCTTCGACATCGTCGTCAGCAACGCCCGACATAGCGACTCTAATGAGCGGATTGACTACGGAATTAAAGGAACTACGGAGAGAAGTGGATGAGATACGCGGGCGTAGTAGGGGACGCGTACAGCGTGGAAACTGGCGCAGATCACAGTCAAGGTCAAGAGGACCACGCCGCACTCCAGAGAGTCCAGACTGGCTATGTAGCTACCATTATGCGAAGAAGAAAGAGAAGAAGAAAAGAAATGTACGAAACCATGCAACTGGAAGGAGAACTCGACTTCGGGAAACTGAAGGCGGTGCAATCTTGTTCGGTGGGAGATTGCGTTACCCCAACAGGGAACCATCGTTTGTGCGTAAAAGACCGGCAGTCAAGAATCAATTTCCTTGTGGACACAGGTGCAAATGTCTCCGTTTTACCGGTGAGTAGTGTTAAAAATTGTGTGCGTTCTGAAAGCGGTTATAAGCTGTACGCTGCAAATAATACAGAAATTAAAACATACGGTGTAAAATCCCTAGAGCTAAATTTAGGCTTGCGCAGAGTTTTTAGATGGACATTTATTGTTAGTGACGTCAAGCAAGCAATCTTAGGTGCAGACTTTATTGAGTCGCACAAATTAATTGTAGATTTACATAATAAAAGGCTAATAGATAGTGTAACGAATTTAAGGTCAAATGGGTCAATCATACGGTATGATGAAGCGTCAGTCAAAAGTATACAAGATGATAATCCCTACCGTGAATTGCTGGAACAATACGCAGACATTACCAAACCAATGTCGTTTAAAGAACCACCAGCACACGCGGTAGTGCATCACATCATAACAAATGGTCCCCCGGTACACGCGCGTCCAAGGCCGCTACCGCCGGACCGTTATAATAAAGTAAAAGAAGAATTCCAATTAATGAACGAATTAGGCATATGTAGGCCTTCACAGGGAGAGTGGGCTAGTCCGCTACACGTTGTCCCTAAAAAAGATGGGCAACTGCGCCCGTGCGGAGATTATAGAGCGTTAAATGCCATAACAAAGCCGGACCGTTATCCTATACCTAGAGTTAGTGACTTCACGTATATATTATCAGGTAAGACTTGGTTCTCGCGACTAGATTTAAATAGAGCCTATCATAATATAGCCGTTGCACCAGAAGATATAGAAAAAACTGCCATAGCAACACCTTTCGGACTCTGGGAGTTTCCGCGCATGACGTTCGGTTTGAGGAATGCAGCGCAAACCTTTCAGAGGTTCATGGATCAACATGTACTCAGAGGTATAGAACGCATAAAGAACGAAAATGGTAAGTCAGCACTTTTTTGTTACATAGATGATGTCATCGTGGCGTCGGACAACGAAGATATTCATAAGGAGCATCTTCATAAACTGTTTAAACGCTTCAGCGAGGTTGGTATAACTATAAATCTAAGCAAAAGCAATTTTGGACAATCTAGAGTAGAATTTCTGGGATTCGAGGTAACACAGGACGGAATTAAACCATTGCCAGATAAAGTTAAGGCGATTACAGACTACCCAAGGCCGGATACAGTAGAACAACTCCGTCGTTTCTTAGGTATGGTCAATTTTTATAGGTCTCATTTACCACACGCTGTAGAGTATCAAGCAGAACTTAATAAGTATTTACACAATGCAAAGAAAAAGGATAAGACAAAAATAGCATGGAATAACCAAAGTATAGAAGCTTTCGAACAATGTAAAATAGCCTTACAAAAAGCAACAACATTGTTTCACCCAAGCGTGGACGCGCCTTTATCAATCATGACGGACGCGTCAGACACATGCGTAGGTGCAGTACTACAACAAAAGATAAGCGGGCAATGGAGACCAGTAGGCTACTTCTCGAAGCAACTGTCAGAAGCACAAAAGAAGTATAGTACCTACGATAAAGAGTTATCTGCAATTTACATGGCCATGGTTCATTTCCGTAACTTGATAGAGGGGCGACAAGTTACCATTTACACAGATCATAAACCCCTAATGTACGCGTTTACTAAGGTAGGGAACGATAAGGAAATTCCAAGGAGAGCCAGACAATTATTGTATATTAGCGAGTTTACAAGCGACATACAGTATGTAAAAGAGGCACACAATTTCGGATTTAGGTAGTTTTCCGCCATGTAGCAGGTTTGAACATCTTCACGCAGATATCGTAGGCCCTTTGCCCACGTCACAGCATGGACATCGTTATTGTATAACCATGATAGATCGTTTCACGCGTTGGCCTGAAGCAATACCAGTTTCAGACATTTCGGCTGATACGGTCTCTAGGGTTATTTACGAGCATTGGATATGCAGATTTGGTTGCCCACATAGAATAACGACAGACCAGGGTAGGCAATTTGAAAGCGACCTTTTTAACAGTCTTATGAGATTATTAGGCATACAACGAGTTAGGACAACCCCATACCACCCTCAGAGTAACGGGTTAGTAGAAAGGTGGCATCGCTCGTTGAAAAACGCATTAACCGCACGTTTGACAGGTAGTTTAGATTGGGTAGACGAACTGCAAACGGTTATGTTGGGACTTCGCGCGGCCTGCCGAAGTGACTCGGGTTGTAGTGCGGCAGAGATGGTATATGGTGAAACCGTCAGGTTGCCAGGGGATTTTTTCCACGTGCACGACCAACAGGTTAACGAACCGAGCACTTATGTAGGACAGCTTCGGCAAGCAATAAACAAGTTGCGGCCTCCGTCAAGAGCGAAAAGCGATTCACGAAATATATTTGTTAGTAAAGACTTAAAGACATGTACACACGTTTTTGTAAGAAACGAGATGATAAAAAAATCACTTTGTCCTACCTATGATGGCCCATATAAAGTTTTAAGTAGAAATGATAAGGTTTTTAGAGTTAAGTTACCTAATAGAGAAAGCGATTTATCAATAGACAGACTAAAACCAGCATACATGTTACAAGATAACGATCAAAATATTGAGGATGACTGTTTGCAAAAATGTATAGAAAACGACAATACGAACGTGTCAGAAGATAAATCGCTTCCGCTTATGGGACATACCACGCGCAGTGGTCGACGTGTAAAGCTACCGGTGCGATTTTTGTTGCCATAGGCTAATTGATGTAGAAATCATTGTGCCAATTTTTGTGTGTTGATAAGTCAATAAATAACTAACATCCAGTTGTGGAAAAAGCATATTTCAATAGTCTTCACAATGGGAAATTATAACACTAAAAATGATCAAGTCATAATTGCTCAACAAGGAGCAAATAATGCAAAACATGTCGGAGACATGGAGAGGCAGCTAGAAATGTTCGGCATAGTCATAATGGTGATCGGTATCGCCCTACTGATATTGTGTATTTGTCTATGTGGCAAACAATGTTGTTCCCGTGCAAAGAAATGGATAAGGAAGGAATTGACAACTGTGTTGCCTGCAGGCGCAACAGCCCCGCAGTCCACCATACCGCAAGCTTCATATGCGTGATTACAGTGTAACTTTAGTATTAATAATGAAAAAAAGGCACAGTGAATCCATCAGTGAATAATTAGTGACTTAGTGTAACAGTAACATAGAATATTAAAAGTAAGTAAGGTATTATTGTCAATACCCAATACCTTAGTGGTAAAAATCTGTCTATAAAAATTGTAGTGTGCTTAGAAAATAAAATAATATTAACGCTAACAATGTATCGAAAGTTAAAATAAAAAACCATGGTATGTATAAACAATATATTGTATTACATGTAAGACTACCGATAACAATTCTCGGTAACGTAATAAAATATAACTATAACAATGTATGTATGCACACGTGGGCAAGACGAACGCCAGCCAACTATGAGTAGATGATTACATTTCATGTCATTGTAATGGCAGCGATTATGTTATAAAATAAAAAAAATAATATATTTTTTTTTATTTTGTAAAGGGGGGAGGTATGTAGGAACTACAGGTAACAGAAATGCTAACAAGGCAAAACAGAATGTTCCCCGCGCATATAGTTTAGCGGCCAGTCAGTCGTCCTCCCCACGCCGTGGCATTAACTCGCGTCTGTATAACTTAGTATAAGGAGTGCACAGTATACAATATTTCCTGGTAATCAATAATAGACAGTCACCTTGAACGTCAGACTTTCATTTACCTAAACTCCTCTCCACCACGATCAAAAGGTTCCAACACTCAGCAAAAGCCAAAAATAGGTCCCGGCAATCGTCGTCACCAACCAGCTCCTGGAAGTTATCCAGCGAGCGACCCAGCCCCTGTTCGCAATCGAACCTTGCCCGCACAAATCGGGGGCAGTCACTTAGTATGTGTTTAATTGTCTCAATTGTCTCGCTATCGCAAACACACGCCGGGTCACCCGCCAGCTTAAATCTAAAAAGGTACTCTCGTACGCCCCCGTGTCCTGTGAGGAGTTGGGCTCTTAAGTTGTTAGGAGGCCCTATTCTTTCCAGCACCCTGTAAGCTTGTCTTACATCTTCGAAGAAGAGCCGGATACCTCTGCCGCGATGAGTGTCAGCAGTAAACCGATCCTGCCACTTGACAAGTGTCGCCTCCCTGATGGAGCCCTTTGCGAAGGACAGGGGGAAATCGTCATAAACGGGGCTGGTCTTACGGTGCAGTGCCGCCTGCTTGGCGAGCTCGTCTGCCCTTTCATTACCCGGTATCCCAATGTGGGCTCTCACCCAAAACAGATGAATGTAGCTTCGCCGCCGTAATGGCTCGCTGAATTCCCAAAGCGATACCGTTTCGGGTTTTGGGGTCCGTTATGGCCTCCAATGCTGACCGCGAGTCCGATATGATATTGGCGGAAATGGGCGGTTTTCTGTCATCGGTATATTTTATAGCCCTTCTAATTGCGATCATTTCCGCCTGAAACACAGAGCAGTGATTTCCGAGTTTGAGGCCCAATTTGGCCACCTCCTGATTCTGCTTCCAGCACGAAACTGAGGCCCCGACCTTACCCTCTATTTTACTCCCATCCGTGTAAAGGTAGAGGAAGTCATTTCCGACTTTGGACAGGTCCTCGGGCGAGTCGATGTGGCGGAACCCCAGCCTCGACCGGAGAGCTGGGTGCGGCAGCTCCGACGGATGTGCGCGCCTCTCCAGGGTTCTGCCTGGGAGTTCATCCAGGGACTTTCCTCTTTTGATTTCATATATTTGGAGGCACTCGATCGCACGCATGTCCAGGGGGATGACTCTCGCGATAACAGCTGCAGCAGTTAGTGAAGTTGTACGGTGGGCCTTTGAGATCTTGATCGCGAACATCCTGGTAATAGAATTTAACTTTTTCTTGGCGTATACCTTATCGGCGACTTGCGCCCAGGAGCTAGCTGCGTAGGTAACGACCGGCTCGACAACGCCGAGGTAGATAGTCCTCAGGATGCTCGCGTTCAAGCCCCATTGTGCACGTGCTGCCCTCGCCACCATTTTAAAAATTCTGGCAGTTTTTTTCGTGATCTCCTCAAGGTGTGGGAGGAAGTTCATACCGGAGTCCAGGGTGAGGCCAAGTAACTTAATGCGGCTGGTGAGTGAGATTTGTGACTCAGCAAGGTAAAATTTTGGCTGGTCATATTTTAATTTTTTGGTGCAGATCATTGCCTGGGTTTTGTGGGGGGCGAATTTCATTTTGTATCCTTGTCCCCACCTCTCAACAATAGCTAAGGCCTCATTGACGATGACCTCAAGTTCCGTCCCAGTGTCAGCCTGAGCTAGGATTAAAATGTCATCCGCGTAGGCCTGGACACGCGCTACGAGTTTTTCCGCCTCTGCCATAAGGGGGTCCAGTTGTACGTTCCAAAAAATGGGACCACATATTGACCCCTGGATGCAGCCTTTTGTCGTTGGCTTTGTTATGGTCGTTCCCAGGTACTCCAGGGTGATGCTCCTGTCCCTATGATAACTGTGCAAGAGACTTAGTGTCCGCCGATCTACTCCCTTTTTGTTCAGCTGCTGCAGGATCGCCGGCCACCAGGCGCTATCAAAAGCGCCTTCACTGTCCAACGACACCACAGCAACAATTTTCTTCTTCCGGACGCCATCACGGATGTATTGTACGGCATCATAGAGAGCATCTTCAGTTCCGCACTGCGGGCGGAAGCCGTACTGTCTACGGCTCAATAGGTCTTCACTCTCGATCTTCCATGAGAGTCGGTTGGCGACTAACTTTTCGAGTAACTTACCCAAAACTGGAAGAAGTCCTATGGGGCGATATGATTTTGCCGTCATGTAGTCCACTTTACCGGGCTTTGGGATAACGCGGATCCAGGCCCTTTTCCACTCGATGGGGAAGTAGCCGACTTCGAGGCATTTGTTGTATAGTGCCAGCTGAAAATTTGGGTCACACTTATAAGCCTCGTTGCAAATATCCGCCGTGAAACCATCGGCACCTGGAGCTTTCTTTGGGTGGTTTTCAGAATACGCATGCTGGAGTTCGGTGTGCGTGAACGAGGGAGCAATTTCTGTAACTTCTGTCGGGGAGCGTAGAGTTTGAGATAGATCCTCCGCAGTGAGTCGAACACCTCTCTGATGGTAATGTGAGCGGGGGAGTCCGCACTTGGATCATCCAACGGGAAGAAGGTGTCAACGAGGAGTTGAGCCGATTCGTCAGGTGATAATGTTGCGCTGGTCGATGGATGTTTCAGCAGGCTCGCTTCCTTGCGGTTGGTGCTGGAACATCGTGTAATAATGCGCTGCGCGCAGGTCCAGACGCCCTCCTGCTTCTGTCTGGTGCAGAACTCCTTCCAGCTAAGAGTAAGAGTTCGCTCAATATTCTTCTTAAAATCGTCTCTGGTTCTGACGTACTCCGCTACACAGTGGGGCCTTCTGCCGGGATTTGCAGAATGAATCCTTCTGCGGAGTGTTCTCACTGTTTTTCGCTGAGAAATCCAGCTCGACCGTCCACCACTGTGGCATCTGGCTTTTCCTGTTGCCTAGCTTTGGAATTGCGTCATCGCTAGCCTTGGAGATAGCCAAGTGGTACTCACAGACGAGCTTCTCTAAGGATTCATGGTCTTTGATTGAGTCAATTCTGATAGTCGTTAGGTCCAAATAGGCCATTTCAGCTTTCAGGGTACCAGAAAATGTAGTCCATTTCGCCTTTGCAGTGTTGTATTTCCTGGTAGAAGGGTGCTTTAAGGGTGGGTCCTGGCTACGCAACGATAGGAGAAACCGGATGGTGCGATGATCCGTTAGAATAGCCGTATCCGTGTCCACTGCCCAGTTCGTGATTCCCGCCAGCAGCGAATCGCTGCAGGCCGTAATATCCACGATACTCGAGAAAAGCCTTCCACCTCTGAAGGTGTGGAAGGTTGGAGTTGTTCCCGAATTCAAGACGTTCATGTTGTTATGGGCCAGCAGGTCCATTACTGATCTACCCCTACTGTCCTCCACATCGCAGCCCCACCAGGGCTTGCAGCGTTTACGTCGCCAGCGAGAATGATATCGCGTGTGCCGATTTGATTGACAACCTCTTGAATGTCGTTGAGGTAATCGTCGATTTCTCTATTGCCTTCAAGGTAGATGTTTATAAGGCCTATTTTAAGATGTCCAATAATTAACACAACCGAGCTTAAGTTCTTAGAGTTCAGAGTTTGGTTACAAATGGTTCTTATGTTGTGGTTGATGACGACGATCGCCGCCTTTACGGGCGAATCCTTGGAGCCGCAAGGGTCCTGAATGACCACGTGGGGCGCGGACAAAACGCCCTTAATGCCCACATAGGGTTCCTGGACGAGCAAGACATCCGTTCGGCTCCTAACAGCGTCTAACAATGACTCCCTGGTAGCAGCAAGGCCGCGACCGAGGTTGACCTGAGCGAACCTGACTTCCACGGGGGTGCCCTCAGCAATAAATAATGGTATCCCTTGATATGCGGTCCCACTTAATCCATTCTGGGCAAACACCGGAATAGGCTGCGTGATCGGAACCTCCTGCTCTCTTGCTCTTAGAGCAGTTAACGCACTGAGGGTGCCCGGAGCGATTATTGCATTCCCTCGTGTCATGCCCTTCGGCGCAGTAACCACACTTTGGGCCTGACAAACAGTCCCTGGCCATGTGCCCGTAGCCCAGGCAATTGTAACATTGGACCACGGGGGACTGGTCCAAGGCGAGCACTACTTGGTATCCCAGTTTCAGGCGCTGACCGTTGATGCGCTGCCACAGGCCAGCGCCCACCTCTAGGATAACGTTAGTAGTAGCAGAAGATCTGCCTTTCGTACGCCTTATGGCCCTAACACGCGTTCCGTCGGGGGATAAGCCCTTAATGAGTTTGGCGTTCTGGTTGATAATGGCCCTTTCTATAGTGGCGTTGTCCAGGTCGTTCGTGACTCCCACCAGGCGGATCAATGGGTTCCTAGGAGGGGGGGTCGTGACGGCAAACCCTTGCGTTGCTCCTCTTATCGCGTCCCCTAGGGCCGCCCTGTCTCGGTCAGAGACACAGCCGAACGATACTTTCTGGTTGCGGAGCCTTCTAATACTGCTGACTCCAACTCCTAGGGCAACGACGTCAACCTTCGATTTGACTGTATTTATGACGTCGTCACTGGTGTGGCGGGGGTCCACTGACTCCACAATTAGGCTATGAGTTTGGGTGTGGCTTAAGGCCTCCGCGTTGGTCTTCGGGGGCCCACGGTACTCGGTTCGTACCACTCGGGCTGGCGAGTTGTCCCGATGTGGTGTAGGCAACTCCCCGCCCTGTATGAGGCCCCGAATGTGCTCGATAGATGTCCTAATAGGCGCTACAGCCTCCACCGAGGTGTCCCGGAGATCCCTAACATCCCTACGCAGCTCTTCGAGTTTGGAGCCCAGGAGTTCTGCGGTCTCTTTAGAGGGTAAATTTCCCCGTAGCTCCATTAGGCCACTACGCACTTCCGCGACCGTTTCGTATGTTTCCGAACACGTTTGGAGTATTTGATGAATTTCCGGCGTGTTGGACGGGAGGGGTGAGGGAGTGACGAGGGAGGCCTCCCGAACCGCCGCGATAATGTCGTCAGTCGACACATCGCCAAGGGACAATCCTGTCGGCGCTGGTTCAGGGAGGTTAGCTCCTGGCGTATAAGCATAAGCTCAGTGTGGAGATCCGCCATCTCGGGGCCGTTGGCGATTGCGAGGGGAATTTGGGCTTCTAGAGGTTGCGCCGAGTGTAGAGCCGCCCTGAGCGATCCGAGACCGGCGGACATATCCGCTACCTTCGCCATCATCGAGCTCACGAGCTCGGGCGACTCCCTCAGGGCAAGCTGGGTGCTCAGCTTGAGCTCCTTTATGGGCTCGCACGCGTCAAAGAGTAATATTTGACGAAGTGACTCGACGTCTCTCGCCAGTTTCTCGACGTGTGCCTCGAGTCTTTTGTACTCCGTCAGTGCCGCCTCCAGTGTCCGAGCGTGTCGGTTCGTCTGACGTTCCTTTTCCCTGGAGACTCCCTCCCTCTGCCTGCATGCCTCAAAGATGTGCAGATTTCTGGAGTCTGAGAGTTTAAGGATCATCTCGTACATCAGCTGCAGCGCCGAAACCACGTTCTCCCGAATCTCTCTCTTTAAGTTCCCGGACTTTTCTAGGTCTTGCTTAGCCTTCTGGAGGGTCGAGCCCGCATGACGCGGCATCTCACTTAGGACGATACGCCTGCCGTCGACCGTCCTGGTGGAGTCGCAGGAGTTGACCGACACATCCGAATCGTACTCCTCCGTCTCCACAGGTCCAGCCGCCATCGCCTGTCTTATCTGCGTCTGAATCCTAAGGTCTGCCGGAGTAGGCTTAAGCCCAACTGCATTCGGTCTGATTCCCTCTCTAATCGGTGTCGACGAAGGGGGGGAGCCTTCCATATCCAATGCATCCAAATACGCGGGGGAAACGCCAGCTTCCGGAAGTCTGGCGACTGTGAATCAAGGTCTCGATCCGGGGTCGGTTCCGTGCAAGCAATGGGTGGCCCATCCCGCCGTGAGGGGTCCGAAGCCGCATCTCCCGTCATTGTTACTGTCCGGGTTGCCTCCTCGCGCATCTCAAAGCCTGTTTCAGGCACAGTCACTTTGCTGGCAGCCCTTGGCCTCGCACGCTGTGAAACCGGAGGGATATGCGCTGCTGCCCTTACCGAGCGCTTAGGTGGAGGGGGGATGTTCCTGGACATAGTGGGTTTTGGAAATCGAGAGAGAAGATTTAGGGTATATAGATAAGGTAGGGTAGATAAGGTAGGGTAGGTAGGGTAGGTAGGGTAGGTAGGGTAGGTAGGGTAGGTAGGGTAGGTAGGGTAGGTAGGGTAGGTAGGGTAGGTAGGGTAGGTAGGGTAGGTAGGGTAGGTAGGGTAGGTAGGGTAGGTAGGGTAGGTAGGGTAGGTAGGGTAGGTAGGGTAGGTAGGGTAGGTAGGGTAGGTAGGGTAGGTAGGGTAGGTAGGGTAGGTAGGGTAGGTAGGGTAGGTAGGGTAGGTAGGGTAGGTAGGGTAGGTAGGGTAGGTAGGGTAGGTAGGGTAGGTAGGGTAGGTAGGGTAGGTAGGGTAGGTAGGGTAGGTAGGGTAGGTAGGGTAGGTAGGGTAGGTAGGGTAGGTAGGGTAGGTAGGGTAGGTAGGGTAGGTAGGGTAGGTAGGGTAGGTAGGGTAGGTAGGGTAGGTAGGGTAGGTAGGGTAGGTAGGGTAGGTAGGGTAGGTAGGGTAGGTAGGGTAGGTAGGGTAGGTAGGGTAGGTAGGGTAGGTAGGGTAGGTAGGGTAGGTAGGGTAGGTAGGGTAGGTAGGGTAGGTAGGGTAGGTAGGGTAGGTAGGGTAGGTAGGGTAGGTAGGGTAGGTAGGGTAGGTAGGGTAGGTAGGGTAGGTAGGGTAGGTAGGGTAGGTAGGGTAGGTAGGGTAGGTAGGGTAGGTAGGGTAGGTAGGGTAGGTAGGGTAGGTAGGGTAGGTAGGGTAGGTAGGGTAGGTAGGGTAGGTAGGGTAGGTAGGGTAGGTAGGGTAGGTAGGGTAGGTAGGGTAGGTAGGGTAGGTAGGGTAGGTAGGGTAGGTAGGGTAGGTAGGGTAGGTAGGGTAGGTAGGGTAGGTAGGGTAGGTAGGGTAGGTAGGGTAGGTAGGGTAGGTAGGGTGGTAGGGTAGGTAGGGTAGGTAGGGTAGGTAGGGTAGGTAGGGTAGGTAGGGTAGGTAGGGTAGGTAGGGTAGGTAGGGTAGGTAGGGTAGGTAGGGTAGGTAGGGTAGGTAGGGTAGGTAGGGTAGGTAGGGTAGGTAGGGTAGGTAGGGTAGGTAGGGTAGGTAGGGTAGGTAGGGTAGGTAGGGTAGGTAGGGTAGGTAGGGTAGGTAGGGTAGGTAGGGTAGGTAGGGTAGGTAGGGTAAGGGTAGGTAGGGTAGGTGGGTAGGTAGGGAAGGTAGGGTAGGTAGGGTAGGTAGGGTAGGTAGGGTAGGTAGGGTAGGTAGGGTAGGTAGGGTAGGTAGGGTAGGTAGGGTAGGTAGGGTAGGTAGGGTAGGTAGGGTAGGTAGGGTAGGTAGGGTAGGTAGGGTAGGTAGGGTAGGTAGGGTAGGTAGGGTAGGTAGGGTAGGTAGGGTAGGTAGGTGGGTAGGGTAGGTAGGGTAGGTAGGGTAGGTAGGGTAGGTAGGGTAGGTAGGGTAGGTAGGGTAGGTAGGGTAGGTAGGGTAGGTAGGGTAGAGGGTAGGTAGGGTAGGTAGGGTAGGTAGGGTGGTAGGGTAGGTAGGGTAGGTAGGGTAGGTAGGGACGGTAGGGTAGGTAGGGTAGGTAGGGTAGGTAGGGTAGGTAGGGTAGGTAGGGTAGGTAGGGTAGGTAGGGTAGGTAGGGTAGGTAGGGTAGGTAGGGTAGGTAGGGTAGGTAGGGTAGGTAGGGTAGGTAGGGTAGGTAGGGTAGGTAGGGTAGGTAGGGTAGGTAGGGTAGGTAGGGTAGGTAGGGTAGGTAGGGTAGGTAGGGTAGGTAGGGTAGGTAGGGTAGGTAGGGTAGGTAGGGTAGGTAGGGTAGGTAGGGTAGGTAGGGTAGGTAGGGTAGGTAGGGTAGGTAGGGTAGGTAGGGTAGGTAGGGTAGGTAGGGTAGGTAGGGTAGGTAGGGTAGGTAGGGTAGGTAGGGTAGGTAGGGTAGGTAGGGTAGGTAGGGTAGGTAGGGTAGGTAGGGTAGGTAGGGTAGGTAGGGTAGGTAGGGTAGGTAGGGTAGGTAGGGTAGGTAGGGTAGGTAGGGTAGGTAGGGTAGGTAGGGTAGGTAGGGTAGGTAGGGTAGGTAGGGTAGGTAGGGTAGGTAGGGTAGGTAGGGTAGGTAGGGTAGGTAGGGTAGGTAGGGTAGGTAGGGTAGGTAGGGTAGGTAGGGTAGGTAGGGTAGGTAGGGTAGGTAGGGTAGGTAGGGTAGGTAGGGTAGGTAGGGTAGGTAGGGTAGGTAGGGTAGGTAGGGTAGGTAGGGTAGGTAGGGTAGGTAGGGTAGGTAGGGTAGGTAGGGTAGGTAGGGTAGGTAGGGTAGGTAGGGTAGGTAGGGTAGGTAGGGTAGGTAGGGTAGGTAGGGTAGGTAGGGTAGGTAGGGTAGGTAGGGTAGGTAGGGTAGGTAGGGTAGGTAGGGTAGGTAGGGTAGGTAGGGTAGGTAGGGTAGGTAGGGTAGGTAGGGTAGGTAGGGTAGGTAGGGTAGGTAGGGTAGGTAGGGTAGGTAGGGTAGGTAGGGTAGGTAGGGTAGGTAGGGTAGGTAGGGTAGGTAGGGTAGGTAGGGTAGGTAGGGTAGGTAGGGTAGGTAGGGTAGGTAGGGTAGGTAGGGTAGGTAGGGTAGGTGGGTAGGTAGGGTAGGTAGGGTAGGTAGGGTAGGTAGGGTAGGTAGGGTAGGTAGGGTAGGTAGGGTAGGTAGGGTAGGTAGGGTAGGTAGGGTAGGTAGGGTAGGTAGGGTAGGTAGGGTAGGTAGGGTAGGTAGGGTAGGTAGGGTAGGTAGGGTAGGTAGGGTAGGTAGGGTAGGTAGGGTAGGTAGGGTAGGTAGGGTAGGTAGGGTAGGTAGGGTAGGTATTTTTTTTTTTTTTTTTTTTTTTTTGGTCTAGCTCCGTCAACGTATTTGACGCCTATTCAAATCTGTTCTCATTCATACCAGTTCTCGCTTTTATGCCTCTCGTACTTCTATTCCTCATTCTATATCTTTCTATCATTCTTCTCCTACCAGTCCAATGGGTGGGACTCCCATTTTACCTACTACCTAGTCTTTACTTTATATCTTTATTGTTTCTCAATTTGGGGAAAATAATTTTTTCAGTGGTTTCAAATATTATTTCTTTCTTAATCTATTACAGTTTTTTATTTTCATGTTTTAACTACTAATTACTTTTATCTTAATTACAAACTTAATTTACTTTTTTCAATATTGTGTATCTTATTCTACTTACTTTTCTATGTTTACATATAATATACACTTATATCTATGAAACATAGATTTATACGTCCGTTTTGTTTCTATTTATTACAATATTTGCTATTTTGACACAATATTTTAGAAATTTGTCTCTGTTTTTACCGCTCATTATTTCCGCAATGTTACATTCTTTCAATTCTATTCCAATTTCATGTTCCAGGTTAAACCTCTCAACTGTGTGTGCAGGACAGCTTAATAGTAGGTGTGGAACTGTCTCGCTTACATCGGGATCACAGATGCACGATGAGTTCTCCTTACACTTGAAGCGGTTCAAGTATTCGGAGAACCCACCGTGCCCCGTCAGGACCTGCGTGAGCACGCCTATTGGCCGCACCTGTGTTATAATGCGAAATGCCGCGATGGCATCGGGAAGAAACATTTTCGTCACCGAGGCAGTCTCGAAAGACACATATCTCCGATTCCATTCATCGAGCGATCCCAAACGGATCTGGCGTCTGATGAATGAAATCGGACATTGGTCATAGTCCGGCTTCCTCCGTAACGACAATGCTGCTTCCTTCGCCAACTCGTCCGCACGCTCATTCCCCGGCAGGCCCGCGTGGGCTTTGATCCAGAACAAAGACACAGCTTTGTTCTGTTCCAGAGCCTGAGTCAGGTTTGTTCGCGCTCGGACTGCCAGGGGATGGCGAGAGCCATGGCTTACAAGCGACTGCAATGCTGACATTGAGTCGCTATATAAGCCATAGCTCATCTCTTTGCGCTTGAGGATTTCGTCCGTTGCTTTGCAAATAGCCAGAAGTTCCGCTTGGTAGACTGTGCAGTACGCGGCGAGGCTAAGCTTGAGTTTCCGGATTTCACCTTCATTATCCCATAGGGATAATGCGGCTCCGACCTTCCCCTCAATCCTGCTGCCGTCAGTGAATATTCGCACTGCCTGCACGTTGTTGCTGTCCACAAGCTGTTGGTCTGCCAAGCACATGAACTCCAAGGCAATTTGTTTGGCAGGGTGAGACGTCTCTGCAAATCTCACGGCACTCTCAATGTCCCGGTCTCCTGGCACAAACCGGGACGACCCTCTCCTTGCTTCATACATGGCGGCTGCCTCTTGTATGCGCAGGTCTAGAGGCAGTATCCCGGACAGTACCAGTGCCGAGTTAAGAGAGACAGTACGATAAGACTTGCAGAGCTTCTGGACGAAGCCTCGTTGGATAGAGCCTAGGGCCTTCCGCATCCCAAGCTTTTTCACGGCGGGAGCCCAGGCGCCGGCCGCGTACGTGACAACTGGTTCTATTACGGCGGTATATATCGTGCGGATGACTTCTGCGTTTAACCCCCAACTAATCCTGGCCGCTCGAGATAGCTGCTTGTAGATTGCGGTGGACCGCTTGCAGACGTTTGCTAAGTGGTCGTTGAAGGTCAACTTACTGTCGATGGTCAACCCCAGTATTTTAATTTTGTTGACCATTTCAATGTTGACGCCGGCCATGCTCAGGGCCGGGGTGTCGTACTTCCGCTTGTTTGTTATCACCATCGCAAAGGTTTTATGAGGTGCAAACCTAAGTTTATTTCGTACACCCCAGTCCTGAGCACGGGCGAGGGCTGCATTGGCTATCCTGGTGACTTCCACAGCCGTGTCGCCATCCACCACCAACACGATATCGTCGGCAAATGCCTGGACAAAGTTTCCCTCTCGGTCTAGTTCCTTGAGCAAAGGATCCAAGACAAGGTTCCACAATATTGGACCGCCAATAGACCCTTGAACACAGCCTTTATTTGTTTCTCTTGTGCATTCTTCCCCGGCATATCTCACCCTAACTTTTCTGTTGTCGAGGTAACTATCTAGTAGCCTCCTGGTGTTCACCGGGCACTTTTCCTCAGCCAGTCTGACTTTGATAGCTGGCCACCATGCACTATCGAAGGCGCCCTCTATATCTAATGATACAAGGACAATTAGCTTCTTCAGCCTTAACTTGTCCTGCACGTGTTTCACCAGCGTAAAGAGGGCGTCCTCGGTGCTCTTCTGGGGCATAAAGCCAAACTGACGAGTACTGAGCCGCGGCACAAGCTGCCATTTAATCCGTGCCACTATCATCCTCTCCAGGATCTTCCCCAAGACCGGCAGTAGGCCTATAGGTCTGTATGACTTGGGGTTCATGTAGTTTTCCTTGCCCGGTTTTCTGAGGACGACCACCGTAGCCTCCTTCCAGATGTCTGGGAAGTGCGCCAACTCAAGGCATTTGTTATACAGGGCAAGAAAAGTGTCCGGGTCCTGGTTGATCGCTCGACTACAGATATCGGCCGTAAATCCATCCGCTCCGGGGGCTTTCTTCGGATTAAAACGCTCCACGGCTGTGGTGAGCTCCAGCTGCGTAAACGGTGGGTCATGATATTCACCATGCTGCCACTCGTTTACCCGACTGGCAGCTTCCCTGGTGAACCTGTGGTCCGCGTTGTCCTCTTCTGCTGTGTCCCTAGGATAGAATGTGTCGGCTAGTAGGGCGGCCGACTCCTTTGGGTTTAAGAATGCACCATCTTTAAGTAGGGTCTGATCTTCCTTTCTCCTGGCGGTCCTTCTAATGATCCGGTATACCCCCTCCCATACTCCCTCACGGTCCTGTTTTCTACAGAATTCCTTCCAGCTGGTGGTCTGGGCTTGTTTTGCCTTGCACTCATACAGTTCTTTCCGACCTTCGCTCTTCGGACCGGTGCGGCGTTACGGATGCGGTTCTTCTTCCTGGCAACATCCTTCTTCAACGCAGCTAGTTCCTCGGACCACCACGGGATGGCAAGCTTTACTTTACTATTAATTTTTGGGATAGAGGCTACGCAAGCACTCTCAATTGCATTTTTATATTTAATTACTAAGTCTTCTAAGTCTTGTTTATTTAGTATGTTATTTATGTTTTCTAACTGAATATTATTTTCTAATTTAAAATTTTGTAATGTTTGTCTAAATTCATCCCAATCTGCCTTTTTAGTATTATATATTCTCGTTGTTCTTATAATGCATGTCCCTTTTTCCCTTACAATCCCAACATTGAAAAAGATTGTGTTGTGGTCCGAGCTCGTTGCACCAGTGTCGACCCGCCATCCATCCACCAAGTCAAACAGGTCCAGCGAACAGGCCGTGACATCTACGTGACTCTTCAGCGCTCTACCACCTCTAATGGTGTCGAACGTAGGTATATCTCCGGTATTCAGCACCTGAAGCTGTAGTTCCTCCAGGGTCCCGGACATCTCGGCTCCCCTGGGGTCCTCTAGAGTGCTGCCCCACCAGGGACTCTTCGCGTTTGCGTCGCCCCCTATTAGCAGCCTACCGGTGGCCACTTCCCTTTTGATCTGGGTCAACTGATCCAGGTATGGCCCCATGGGTTGGTCTGGCTCGAAGTAGTAAGAGACTACTGCGATCTCCCAGGCTTTGGTCCGGATTCCCACCACAACTATGTTATTTGTGGTGAGTTTCGGGTAGGGAATGACATCCAGGTCATCGTCAAAGACGGCAATTGCCGCCTTTACCCTCCCACTTCCATCAACCTCGCACTGATAGATTTGCGAACCTCGGTAGCTCTTCATACTCCTTGCCCCCCCCACATATGGCTCCTGGATCAGTGCCCACGAGATCTTACGTTCACAGGTAGGGTAGGTAGGGTAGGTAGGGTAGGTAGGGTAGGTAGGGTAGGTAGGGTAGGTAGGGTAGGTAGGGTAGGTAGGGTAGGTAGGGTAGGTAGGGTAGGTAGGGTAGGTAGGGTAGGTAGGGTAGGTAGGGTAGGTAGGGTAGGTAGGGTAGGTAGGGTAGGTAGGGTAGGTAGGGTAGGTAGGGTAGGTAGGGTAGGTAGGGTAGGTAGGGTAGGTAGGGTAGGTAGGGTAGGTAGGGTAGGTAGGGTAGGTAGGGTAGGTAGGGTAGGTAGGGTAGGTAGGGTAGGTAGGGTAGGTAGGGTAGGTAGGGTAGGTAGGGTAGGTAGGGTAGGTAGGGTAGGTAGGGTAGGTAGGGTAGGTAGGGTAGGTAGGGTAGGTAGGGTAGGTAGGGTAGGTAGGGTAGGTAGGGTAGGTAGGGTAGGTAGGGTAGGTAGGGTAGGTAGGGTAGGTAGGGTAGGTAGGGTAGGTAGGGTAGGTAGGGTAGGTAGGGTAGGTAGGGTAGGTAGGGTAGGTAGGGTAGGTAGGGTAGGTAGGGTAGGTAGGGTAGGTAGGGTAGGTAGGGTAGGTAGGGTAGGTAGGGTAGGTAGGGTAGGTAGGGTAGGTAGGGTAGGTAGGGTAGGTAGGGTAGGTAGGGTAGGTAGGGTAGGTAGGGTAGGTAGGGTAGGTAGGGTAGGTAGGGTAGGTAGGTAGGGTAGGTAGGGTAGGTAGGGTAGGTAGGGTAGGTAGGGTAGGTAGGGTAGGTAGGGTAGGTAGGGTAGGTAGGGTAGGTAGGGTAGGTAGGGTAGGTAGGGTAGGTAGGGTAGGTAGGGTAGGTAGGGTAGGTAGGGTAGGTAGGGTAGGTAGGGTAGGTAGGGTAGGTAGGGTAGGTAGGGTAGGTAGGGTAGGTAGGGTAGGTAGGGTAGGTAGGGTAGGTAGGGTAGGTAGGGTAGGTAGGGTAGGTAGGGTAGGTAGGGTAGGTAGGGTAGGTAGGGTAGGTAGGGTAGGTAGGGTAGGTAGGGTAGGTAGGGTAGGTAGGGTAGGTAGGGTAGGTAGGGTAGGTAGGGTAGGTAGGGTAGGTAGGGTAGGTAGGGTAGGTAGGGTAGGTAGGGTAGGTAGGGTAGGTAGGGTAGGTAGGGTAGGTAGGGTAGGTAGGGTAGGTAGGGTAGGTAGGGTAGGTAGGGTAGGTAGGGTAGGTAGGGTAGGTAGGGTAGGTAGGGTAGGTAGGGTAGGTAGGGTAGGTAGGGTAGGTAGGGTAGGTAGGGTAGGTAGGGTAGGTAGGGTAGGTAGGGTAGGTAGGGTAGGTAGGGTAGGTAGGGTAGGTAGGGTAGGTAGGGTAGGTAGGGTAGGTAGGGTAGGTAGGGTAGGTAGGGTAGGTAGGGTAGGTAGGGTAGGTAGGGTAGGTAGGGTAGGTAGGGTAGGTAGGGTAGGTAGGGTAGGTAGGGTAGGTAGGGTAGGTAGGGTAGGTAGGGTAGGTAGGGTAGGTAGGGCAGGTAGGGTAGGTAGGATAGGCAGTTGACACGAGCGAAGCCGCGTGGGACAGCTAGTAGAAAATAAAGTTCAAAAACGAGTAACCGAAGGCCACTACCGTCCCCAAAATAGTCTTCGATACATTCGCGTCTGTAGCATATTTTGTACATAAGACTTTTTTTATACGCCTTAGGTGTCTTGCTGTATAAATAAACTCAAAATCAAAATCATTTTTTTTATTTCACATAGGCCTACATGGGGCACAACGTCGACAAAATGTGCACGGTTCGGGTTGGTCGTTTCCTATGGAGAAGAACCGGCAAGAAACTCCATGGTTACTCTTTTAAAAATGGTTTGGTTTTACAATATTTCCATGTTACAGCATTAGTACTTAGATATGGGGGACAACGTAGGCTCGAATTATGACAATAAGTCGTAAGAAACTAAAAATAAAAGAAAAAGATTATATAAAAAAGTTAACAAATGTTAACTAGCATCTAGAAGGCCTACAATGTTCACACATTCACAAAACAATCGGTAAAAGAATCTATACAAAGATAAAAAATAATAAAAATAAGTATAACAAGACTAAATTTAACATGTTGCACAAAATTTGTTATCAGTGCTGTAACTATTCTTAGCAAAGGGCTATAAAGATGATTGAAAACCATTGTAAAAAGTCTAATTTAAAGAAGGAAAGAAAAAATGTGATTGAGAATAGTTAGAGACATCCACATATTTGTGCCGTTTACAAGTTACCAGGGAAGCTGCATGCGCAGAAGGAGCTAAGGCCAAATGTTTTTATCTTCAACGTAGTCCTTAATTTTATAATATGTTTTTTTAACAAGGATACGTTTGATGTAGTTTTTGAACCTTCCATCGGTCAGTTCTATAACTGACTTTGGAAACTTGTTAAAAAAGCGTATACTGTATATAAGAAAAGACTTGCTAGTTTTCGTCAATCTGAATTTGGGTATTACAATTTCGTGCTTACTGCGTGTATTTAAATTATGGAAGTCGCTTCTAGTTTTGAAAAGCCCCCGATTTTTACGGACATACAAAATACATTCCAAAATATAAAGTGAAGGTAGAGTCAGTATATCGATCTCTTTAAATTTTTCTCTGAGGGACTCGCGAGGACCCATTTTATAGATTGCGCGGATTGCCCTCTTTTGTAGGATGAAAATTGAGTCAACGTCTGCTGCTGATCCCCACAGCAGAATGCTTATGTCTTATGGCTATTTTACTGTGGAAATAAGCATAGTATACGAACCTAGCTGTAGCTACATCGGTTAGCTGCCTTATTTTCCTTACTGCATATGCAGCCGAACTTAACCTACCCGAAAGAGTTCTAATGTGCGCGCCCCACTGCAATTTTGAATCGATAGTAATCCCTAAGAATACAGTTTCCGTTATAACTTCAAGATTTTTGCCGTCATGATTTAAGTTTAGGTCATTTTGTGGTACATTTTGTAAAGAGAACTTTAGACATTTTGTTTTTTTCGCATTCAGTAAAAGATTGTTAGCTGCGAACCATCTTGAGAGAACAATTAGGCTTTCGTTGACATTTATGACATCCGTATCTTGCCTATCTATTTTAAAAATTAGCGAAGTATCATCAGCAAATAGAATTATATCCGATAATTTGGCCATCATAAAAGGGAGATCATTAATGTAAACAAGAAAAAGGAAAGGGCCGAGAATTGGGGCACGCCCATCTTGACTAGAGACCCGGAGGACGTCGCCTCATTAACATTTACTTTTTGCTGTCTGTTTGATAAATAGGAAAGCATGAGATCAGCAGATTTTCCACGAATTCCGTAGTGGTGTAATTTACAAATCAGTGTGTTGTGGTCGACGCAGTCGAAAGCTTTTGAGAGATCACAGAAAATACCAATGGCATCCTGGGACCTCTCCCAAGCCTCCAAGATGTGGCTGATGAGTTTTACTCCCGCGTCCTTTGTCGACCTACCTTTCGTGAAACCAAACTGTTGACTATGCAGTATCCCATTTGAATTGAAGTGAGACAACATCTGTTCCAGCATGATTTTTTCAAAGATTTTACTCAATGCTGGAAGCACGGATATAGGTCTATAATTAGAAGGATCACTCTTACAGCCTGATTTGAAAATTGGTACTACTTTACTGTGTCTCATTAAGTCAAGTCAAGTGCCGCTGTTCAAACATTGATTGAATATGCCTGTTAGGACAGCAGCAATTGAGTCAATAATATCAACAAGAACCCTAACGGATATCCCCCACAAGTCTTCAGTATTTTTTATATTGAGACTTTTGAACGCGTTTTTAATTGAATCAATACATATTGGTTTAAATTTAAAGATTTAAACCAATATGTATTGATATTCCTTCCTCATCTAAATTAGCTGAAGCTAATTTAGATGAGGAAGGAAGAGACTTCGTAACCTCTAACGGAATGTTGGTAAAGAAATTTTCTAATGTCTCAGGCCTATCAGAAATGGTTTGATTAGTAATTTTCAAAGACAACTCATTCTGATCGCGTTGTTGTATCTTTCCAGTTTCTTTATTAATTAATTGCCACACAGTTTTTATTTTATTATTAGAAACACCAATTTTGTTAATTATTATTTGAGATTTTGCTTGAGCGCAGACTCTTTTGAATATTTTGGAATAGTTTCTAACATAAGTGTGAAAAACTTGATCGGAAGTCAAAGATTTTTCGTAATATAAATTATATAAGATATCTCGGCTTTTTCTTATGCCCACAGTGGCCCATTCACTAAATTTCGATTTGGAATTGTTGACTTTAACTGTTTTTACAGGACACGTTTTATTGAATTCTTGGCAAACTGTTGAAAACAACGTGCCGTAATTTATATTGGGGTCGTTTGAATCAAAACTGGCGTTACAAAGGTTGCTTAAAACATTATTATTAAAAGAGATTAATTTATTTTTAGTTAGTGGTCTTAATCGAATTGATAACCTAGAACCTAGCTAAAGGTTAATTTTTTTATCTGATTCAAAAGATACAAGTTGACCAGTATGGTCTGACTTAACGCCACTAATTAAAAACGAATCTTTTACTTTACAATTAGTGAATACATTATCTATGCAAGAAGCTGAAGTTGCTGTTATTCTTGTTGGTTCATTAAATAAATATTTTAGGTTAAATGATTTAAATAATGAAATGAGCTTACATTTTTCAGGCGAGTTGACTAACAGATCTATATTTAAGTCACCACAAACAAAAACTAATTTATTATCTCTGAAAAGTTTACTTAATAATTCTTCCATTGTTATCAAAAACAATGACAAGTTTGATGCTGGTGGTCTGTAAACGCACAAGACAGTATGCCCCTCGATCTCTGCACATGCTACCTCACACAAGCGATCAACAGAGTAAGCAGTGATATCCTTCCTTTCCTTATATTTTTAATGACTATTACAAAGTATCAGGGTACCACCACCCACCGTGGATCTGTTGTACGCGCTGGCAACTGAGAAATTATTTACATTAAACAACATCCTATCTGGTTTTAACCAAGTTTCACAAAAACATAAGATATCCATGTGGTATTTATCTACTAACAATTCCACGTCTAAAATTTTGCCGGAGAAGCGATTTATATTTTGATGATATAGTAAAATATTACTATTCGACTTCTCTTTTGTCGGCTCTAATCGTTTAAAAAATCATCGTTTAAAGTATTATCAGAAAAACTGGATAATACTGTTAAATCACTAAACCTAGTCTCAGTTAAATTATCAATAACTGCGTGTATATTAAAAGCTAACAATGTAGCTAATAAATGTCGACTATTTTTGGGAAGAAACATATGGTTCCCAATCAAAACAAAATCACTAACAAAATTGTTGGTGTCAAAAAACAATAAACGGTCACTATGACGACAAGATAAAATATGCATCAGGTTATTCAAACTAGAAATGTATTCATTTTCATGAACAAGTAACTTGCCAGTATTCTGGCAATATTAATTTGCCTAATCTTAACTTAAGTAGGGTGTCAATACCATTAACTATGTCCTTTTTTGTTATACTAAGGCTATTTCCAATAAGAAGTACTACAGTACTTTGCTCATTCAATTGTGTCTGTTGAATTTTATGGATAAGCTCATTAAATTGCAGTTTATGATAACAATGGTTCACTACTGTATGTTTAGAACGGTTATTTAACAAAGATCCAAAACCTGTTCCTAATCTATCAGAAAACACTAAGACATTACTTTTGGTGGGGTTCAAAGTTGTTGCAGTATGATCAATAGGTAAAGTTGTAGTAGCAACATGTTGTGACATGAGAGGTGGCAGAGCGGCAGCACAACTACAGGTGAGGTTGTTAGTCAATGATTCGCACCTCTCTGCATTATTCTTCACCAGGTCCACCAACTCACAAGCCTCCTGCATGCGTTCACTCAACATCTGTTGACTACATTCATATTTACAAAATTTCTCCGTAAGTGTATTTTCCCTACTCAATAATTCCCTTTCAAGGTTCTGAATTTCAACATCATACATTTGTGTACTAGTTTCTAATTTACTAAACTGCATGAATGCACTCGGTAAAGAATATTTACAGATTCGGTACAGAAATGAAAATGCACCGAATCGGTGAGGAAGGCGCCAGTGACAAAATAGAGGCCCACCAAAATCCAGCACAAGTGAAATTATTTCATCAAAAACGTAGTGATACCGATTGTCAAAATTGTATGGGATTAAAAAGCGACATCCAAAAAATCACGTGACCAACCTCTTACATCTTGACATTTTGACTATCTCCTTCGCTGGCATCGAATGCCACTTGTCTAGAGCCTCTGATGGTTAGTTGTGACCGCCGCATAAGTGGACATATGCAATGCTAGGCACACCGCAAGGCAACCTCAAAATCTTGTTTGAAGCGGCTGTCCTTTGGCTCCAAAATTCCAAAATATTTAGGACTGGTTTTGGGACATTTTGATAGCGTTTGTCAATCTCATTCATTTTTGACTTTTTGAAGACAATAGCTATCGCTGATAGAATGTCATCCTGTATAATATACTCTACACAAAGTGTCATTCCATAAGTGATGGCGATGTTCAAAATGCCAAAATGTCTGTGTACTGGTCGTGTCAAAGCTGCAGAGCCTCGAACATCGAAGCCGAGTAGCCAGCATATCAGTTTTTATCGGTTACGTTTCGGGGCGTGTGTGATGGAACTGCAAAATTTGATTCCGCCTAGCCCTTTGCATTATCGCACTACAAGACGTCCGGCAGTGCGCCAACGGTATATGATGGACATTCCACCCATATACACTAAACGTTTTGGGAATACCTTTATTATGGGATTGGCATTCCGTGCCGGAGTCTTTCTTTCCCAATAGCTATAATCTAGAGGTATTTAAGTCAAAAGTGAATAGGTTTCTTCTAAACAAGCGTGCTTCACCTTCGACCACATCATTACCATGAGGTGAGATAGTGGTCAAGCGCGAGCCTATAGACAGTAAAAAGAAAAAAAATGTTTTATATAATAAAGGAAACATGAAACATTAGGTCCACGGGGTCCGTATGCGCATCGAGTTTTTCGAGAAATTAGCACAAAGCTCGTCGACTCTTCACGTGAGAGGGCTGGCCTTTTTTTCGGCCAGAGAGTCAACATTGTCATCCAATGTGGCAATGCTGCCAGCGTTCTGGGCATGTTTCTCATTGACATCGATGTGGACGAAATTTTTGATGCACAATGAGCTCTGGTGCGTATAACCTCTAGAAGATTACTAGTAAAATCACACGCGATTGAACCTAAATTATTAGAGTAATCTAGGCTATAATTGCTGATTCAGCAGTGCTAAATTGAAAAAGAAAAGTATGCAGATGAGACGAAAGGCAATGGATAAAGTTCAATTTACTAATTATGCCACATACCTTTGAAACAGCGATTCCCATGCAGACGCAGATGCCACGTTCGAGAAGTTCAGCTCACAGACTTGGTACACTATGCTGGCCAGCGGTACACAACACAGTAGGTCTAGGTAATACAGATAACACTTTCCATGTAGGCTCAATTAAGAGTTTTGGGCGAGAGGGTGACTTAGTGCGCGCACCTCCGCCCTGGTTGGTAAGAGACTGACGAGGATCGCCTGCGGCCGTGGCGTGGTGGCGGCGTAAAAAGACCGTAGCGGCACGGCGCGGAATACCACCAAAACAACGATAGGTGACACTAATTTAATAAATTGGAACTAGTATACCAATGCCTTTCAATCGCCCTATGGTGATGTAATAAAATATGAACTATAAATTAGGAAGCGTAACCATTTTCCCCGGCTTGAAAGTTCCTACTTTCGAAACACAAAGGAGAAGTAAAATAAGTTGCAGATCATCACAACTCTACCAAAGGT